>MU261205.1:20000-107500 GCA_020310875.1 Ceratopteris richardii | reverse complement strand
TGTATGTGTGTGTGTCTATGTGTATGTGTCGCTACGCGTCTATGAGTGTGTATGTGTTTATGTGTGTGTATGTGTCTATGTGTGTGTATGTGTCTATGTGTGTATGTGTATGCATGTATGTATGCATATGTGTGTATGTGTGTGTATTTATTATGTATGCATTATGTATGTGTATGTATGCATGTGCATTATGTATGCATGTAAGTATGTATGTATGCATATGCATATGCATTATGTATGCATATGTATGTGTATGTGTGTGTATGTCTCTCTATGTGTGTGTATGCATATATGTGTGTGTATGTGTGTGTGTGTATATGTGTCTATATGTGTGTATGCATGTGTATGTGTGTGTATGCATCATTATGTGTGTATGTGTCTATGTGTGTATGTGTGTGTGTATATGTGTGTGTATGTGTGTGTGTGTCTATGTGTATGTGTGTGTGTCTATGAGTGTGTATGTGTTTATGTGTGTGTATGTGTCTATGTGAGTGTATGTGTCTATGTGTGTATGCGTATGCATGTATATATGCATATGTGTATGCATGTGTATGTGTGTGTATGCATCATTATGTGTGTATGTGTCTATGTGTGTATGTGTGTGTGTGTATGTGTGTGTGTCTATGTGTATGTGTCGCTATGCATCTATGAGTGTGTATGTGTTTATGTGTGTATATGTGTCTATGTGTGTGTATGTGTCTGTGTGTATGTGTATGCATGTATGTATGCATATATGTGTGTATGTGTTGTATGCATTATGTATGCATATGTGTGTGTATGCATTATGTATGTGTATGTATGCATGTGCATTATGTATGCATGTAAGTATGTATGTATGCATATGCATATGCATTATGTATGCATGTATGTGTATGTATGTGTATATCTCTCTATGTGTGTGTATGCATATATGTGTGTGTATGTGTCTATGTGTGTGTGTATATGTGTGTGTATGTGTGAATGCATGTGTATGTGTGTGAATGCATCATTATGTGTGTATGTGTCTATGTGTGTATGTGTGTGTGTATATGTGTGTATGTGTGTGCGCGTCTATGTGTATGTGTGTGTGTCTATGAGTGTGTATCTGTTTATGTGTGTGTATGTGTCTATGTGTGTGTATGTGTCTATGTGTGTATGTGTATGCATGTATGTATGCATATGTGTGTGTGTATGCATTATGTATGCATTATGGATGCATGTGTGTGTATGCATTATGTATGTGTATGTATGCATGTGCATTATGTATGCATATGCATTATGTATGTGTATGTATGCATGTGCATTATGTATGCATATGTGTGTGTATGCATGTAAGTATGTATGTATGCATATGCATATGCATTATGTATGCATATGTATGCATGTATGTGTATGTGTGTGCATGTCTCTCTATGTGTGTGTGTATGCATATATGTGTGTGTATGTGTGTATGTGTGTGTATGTGTGTGTGTATGTGTGTGTATGTGTGTATGTGTGTATGTGTGTATGTGTGTATGTGTGTGTATGTGTGTGTGTATGTGTGTGTGTGTATGTGTGTGTGTATATGTGTGTGCATGTGTATGCATTATGTATGTGTATGTCTGCATGTGCATTATGTATGCATATGTGTGTGTAGGCATATATGTGTGTGTGCATGTATATGTGTGTGTGTATGCATGTATATGTGTGTGTATGCAACATTATGTATGTATATGTGTGTGTATTTGTGTGTGTATGTGTGTGTGTGTGTATGTGTATGTGTGTGTGTGTCTATGTGTGTATGTGTGTATGTGTGTATGTGTGTGTGTATGCATATGTATGTGTGTGTAAGTGTGTGTGTGTGCACATACCTGGCTTCAACGATGAGTGTCTCTCTCTCTCTCTCTCGCTCTCTCTCTCTCTCTCTCTCTCTCTCTCTCTCTCTCTCTCTTTCTTTCTCTTGCTCTCGCGTCCAAATCCCAGCACAAATGTGCCGGGAGAAATCAAATTTTTTTTTTAACATTCCAGAGTGTCGCTTATGTGACACTCTAGAACACACGATGTCGCATATGCGACACTATCCAGTTTGCCAACTTCCCAAATAACATGGCTACATAGCGATGCTATTTGCGACGCACACATTTAGTGTCGTATAAACAATGCAGGCATCGCTTATGCGACGAATGCCCGTAAAAAATAAAATTCGAAAACACCACCGTCGCTTATGTGATGCTAGCATCACATAAGCGTTGGTGCTCTTTTTTTTTTCAATTCCGGGGGCGTCGCTATGCCCCCCTATTTCTTGTAGTGCTTGGGTTTCTTCTTTAAGCTCTAATTAGCTTAAACGAAACCAAGCATAATTTTCTTATCCTCAAAAAAGTGCTAAATAAAGTTTCCATACTCTTTGAAAACTTTGCATCCTGACTAGAGATGCAGTCATGGAATTTAGCATCCGACTATTGAACACTAAAGTTCAAGTAATACTAAAGTTTATTCATCCTTTTGAGGTTCATCACTCGTCAAGATGAAATCAAAGAACAAACTTCAAAAGTTCCATGATTTTTTTCAAATTTGGAACATATCAACTATCCTTTGAACTTGAAAGTACTCAACTTCTTAACAAACAATCATGCATATGTGAATGCCTGTTTCTTGTATGCAAATGCACGTGAGTGCATGCACCTGTTGGAATTCTTCTTTCATGCACCAAATTTAAAGCAAGCAATTCTTGAGCTTGACATGTGTGCATCCAATCATCCATACACAAGCAATCTATCCTCTACCTTACAAAAGGTTATAAATATACATGTGCACAGACTTGAGTGCATCCTATTCCTTTTGCAAGCAAGAAGAAAATGTGTATGGTGCTTGAAAACATTCTTTTGAAAGGAGAGATGCACCAAAAATCTTTCGTATATGCATGCCTATACTTGTGTTTAATGAGTGTTTCAATATCTTTATGCTCTGATGTATTTGAAATCAAACACCATTTGGTCATCCATATGTGTGGCCAAAGATCTCGAGTCTAGACTTACTAATAGGTCATTTACTCTTGTAACCATGTAATCCACTTAGTCTAGTGGTTAAGACTCAAGGGTGTGAAGGAGGAGGTCTTGGGTTCAACCCCCATGGGGTACATGCGGAGAGTGTTTTGCCCAAAGTGCTCTAGAACCTTCTAGAAGCATCCACTTGAGCTAGCTCTGGCTAACTGGGACACTTGGCGTACATGCAGTTACATGGCTGACACATGGATGGTTAGTATCCACCTGTGCAAGCAGGCAGTCTCCTGGAGAGAGCTATATATAGACGCATATGGTTGGGAGGAGAGTCATTCATTCATGAGCATTTCCTGTGGGTACGGTGTTGCATTTCAAGTGGATGCTTGTAGAAGGATCTAGAGCTCTTTGGGCAAAATACTCTCCCCATGTCCCCCATGGGGATTGAACCCAAGACCTCCTCCTTCACATCCTTAAGAATTAACCACTAAGCTAAGTGGATCCCTTGTTCACAAGAGCACAAGACCTCCTAGTAAGACTCGAGATCTTTGGTCATACACACGGATGACCAAACAGTGTCCGATTTCAGATCCGTGTGAACCGTCCAGACCCTTGGATCATAGAATTACTTTATTACATATGTATATGTGTATGTATGTGTATGTTTGTATATGTGTATGTACGTAATTGTCTATGTGTCTATGTATATGCGTATGTGTGTGTGAATGTGTGTGTATGCATGCATGCATGTATGTATGCATACACATATGTATGCATGTGTGCATATGTATGCATGTGTGCATATGTATGCATGTGTGCATATGTATGCATGTGTGCATATGTATGCATGTGTGCATATGTATGCATGTGTGCATATGTATGCATGTGTGCATATGTATGCATGTGAGCATATGTGTGTGTATGTATATGTGTATAAATTTGTATGTGCGTATGTGTATGTGTCTATATGTGTGCCTGTGTGTGTATGTATATGTGTGTGTGCATGTGTATGTGTGTGTATGCATGTGGATATATATATTTATGTGACTTTATGTGTATCTATGTATATGTGTGTGTATGTGTATTTCTATGTATGTATATGTGCATGTATGTGTATACATGTGTGTATATGTGTGTATATGTGTATGTATTTATGTGCATGTGTGTGTATGCATGTGTGTATGTATGTATGCATATGCACGTGTATGCATGTGTGTGTATATATGCATGTGGGTGTATGTGTGTGTGTCTATGTGTGTATATGTATTTTTATGTATGTATGTGTATGTGTATGTATATGTGTGTATGTGTATGTGTATGTGTGTATGTGTATGTGTGTATGTGTATGTGTATGTGTGTATGTGTGTATATATGTGTGTGTATGTGTGTGTATGCATATGTATATATATGTATGTGACTTTATGTATGTGTATGTGTATGTGTGTGTATGTGTATGTGTGTTTATGTATATGTGCATTGTGTATACGTGTGTGTGTGTGAATGTGTGTCTATTCATGTGTATTTATAGTGTGTGTGTGTGTGTATGTGTATGTATATGTGTATGTGTGTATGTATGTGTGTGTATTATGCATGTGTGTGCATGTATGCATGTGAGTGTATGTATGTGTGTGTCTATGTGTGTGTATGTGTATGTGCGTATGTGTGTGTAAGAATATGTGTGCATATGTGCATTTGTGTGCATGCATGTGTGTATGTATGTATGCATATTCATGTGTATGCATGTGTGTGCATGTATATTGTGTGTATGTATGCATGCGAGTGTATGTGTGTATGTGTCTATGTGTGTGTGTATATGAATATGTATATGTATGTGTAATCTTTTCTTTATTCAATCTCTTCATGAGTTTATATCTTTGGAATGCAATTCTTGTGCATAAATGTGAGTCAATAAATCATCTTTACCAAGTTATACTAGGAAATTGGTGTTGTCAAGCTAACTTAATCTTTCAACCTTCATTTAAAGGATCATTTCAAAGTCCTATTTTATTCAAAATTTATCCAATATTTGTGAATGAAGAACACTTTATCTTGAAGTTCTCCATAACTCAAATAGCAACATGCTTGACCATTTTGAATTATTAATGAAGGTCTTGGAAGTTAATTTACATCATGATCTCCTTACTTAATTGATCTTGATGTATCTTGTAAGATCATGCTTTTATCCTCCTTGAATTTAAAATTCTCCTTTGAAATTTTAATTCCCTTGAGGATCCAATTTTAATCCAAGATGCATTCTAAGACTAAAACATACTTATCATCTCATGGTCCGACGTTTCATACCATATTTCCTACATCAATGTGGGTATAAAATTTGGTGTCACATACCACCCTATCTTATATTCATATTGACATGTGAGTAATACTTGTCCTAAAGTCCAAACATACTTTTATAGACCACTTTCTCACTTAAATTCCGTAAAATAATTTTGAAGTTTAAGGCATTACCTATAACTTTATTTTCTAGGTTTTGATTCCTAAAGACCATCATTTCATGATCTCGTGTTTTGCCTTGGAAACTGGAAAACCTTTGGATGGAACATCCATCCTTCTTTCCTAGGGTTTTCAAAAGAAAAACATTTATAATTTTGAGTTCTTGAATTTCTCAAGTTCAAGTTGTATAGGTTATTCTTGACCAATTTGTAGCGAGAATAGCTTTTCACTTCTTATCTTTAGATTCCTTTCTTACTAAAGCTTTAAGGAGCTACCTCGGTGACTTTATAGGAATCTATCTACTTATTAAGGCTAAGCATCTGCTGATGCTTTTGGATTTCACTTTTAAGAATCCCTTTAAGGATAAGAAAACTTTATGTTGTACCTTCCACAGACTAATTGCCATCATCATGGTTGTAGACTACATACTTGGAACAACTAACACTTTTCACACTTTCCTTTGGATAAGTGGAAGTTGGGCATGCTTAATCTTTGTGGTTTACAATCATCTTTAGGTTTAGGGATCCCATTTTCTAAACTTTAGCATGCCATAAATTTATTTTCTAGACAAATTTCTTCTTTGCTAAACATCTATATCTTGAATATGTTTACTTTCTCTTTCGTAACTATCAATTAGTCTTAATGAATCTATCTTTTTTCTAGAAAAATATACTTGAAAAGAAATTAAAGCTTCCATCATGTGATAGCTTCTATCTTAAGAATATATTTCAAAACAACACTATCATGCACTTGTCCTAACATATTTATGAACTTATTTGTTATTTTGGAAAAATTTCATGGGTCATGGAGATCCATTTCTTGGAAATTCTTGTATTTCCAAAAGATAAAATCACCTTGAATATGATAGGAAAATGGTGCCATTCATGAAATAGAAGAAAATACTATTTCCGTTAATTTCTTTTCTTTAGGATTTATCTCATAAGAAAAGACTATTTCATTTAATTTCTTTTCTTTAGGATTTATCTCATTTCCTAAAGATCACTTGTCTAGGTTTCCTCTTGAAGCTACAAAATATCTTAAACGAAACCACAACATAACTCTCTATCCCTTCTAAGAAGAAGAATTCTCTCAAAGTTTCCATGTTTTCTTGGCATTCACATCATTACTATAGATGTGATCATAGAACCTAACATCCAACTTTTGAACTTTCAAAGTTCAATTTATTTTAAGTTCAGTGACTCTTCTTTGATTTCCATCAATCCTTTGAATGGAATCAAGTGAGAGATCTCATTTGAAAGTGCTCATAGAACTTTGGAAACTTTAATTAGCTATCATCCAATTTGGATGCAAGAGAAATACACAAGAAAGTGTAAAAATTTTTCTTTATGAATCTATAAGTATTGCCTATACTTTTTAGTCATCATGAAATAAGTTTGCAAGTAGTCATGTACTCTTGGCCATCAATATGCCAATAAAGTTGAATCCTTAACTTTCTTCTTGTGCCTACATTTACTAAGCAAGTATTTGTTACCTAAGTATCACCTTGGGAAGGAATCGACTAGTTACTTGAGTTGCAAGGTTGCAGCTAGCATGACTTTGCAACCAACTAGTTTTTTCTCTTCCCAAATGCAAACTACTATGAAGGTACATCCATTCATCTACTTAGCAAACAATCATGCCCCTTATACATGAAAAAGCATATGATTGCGTGCAGATGCATATACGTGCATGCATATGTTGGCATGTTTTTTCACACTTATACCAGTGTAAAGAACTAACTATTAAGACCACCACCTTCTAGAGAGATGAATCTCCTCCCAATCTTGTATATATAGCTATCAAGTACTCAACCTTTTTTATTCTACACCACTCTTTAAAAGAGCAACTTTACTTGAGAACCAATCTTTTGGAAAAGTAGCATCAACTAAGAACCATCGTTTTCAGAATCAATCCACACCACTCTTTTGTGGATTGATTTTCCACCATCATTTATCTGGAAAGGTTCCAATTAGAAAGAACAGTCCACAACACTTTGGCTCATGGAGCTCTTCGGAAAAACTTACTACCTATAGGTTTTGAACTCAAGACCTCTTCTTTGCTCTCCTTAAGAATTATCCACTAAGCTAGGTGGATTCCTTGTCTTGAGAGCATAAGAACTTATGATTAATTTGTTGGAGTTAGACGTGTGCGGAAGCATACGAATAGCACAAGAAAGAAGAAGAAGCTTGGAGCACAACACACAATACTGAATGTATTACTAGAGAATGTACAAAAATAAGTAGCCCATTAGGGCAATAGGCGTATATACAAGCCGGGGGAAAAAAACCTCCTAAAGAGGGAAAAAAGTGCCCCGACAGTCCTAGTGTGTTCACACACATCACTACCTAAATATATCAACAAATCCCCCCTGGGAGTGATGCGGTGAACAAGGAGCTAGCACTCATGTATAAGGAAGTGCCAAGCTATGTGGAAATCACTCCACAAAAGGAAGTAAGCCCAAAGCTTTGCGGAAAGCTTCAAACTTCTCCCTAGGCAGAGCCTTCGTGAAAAGGTTTGCAATGTTCTCCTGCGTGGGCACATATGCCAAGCTGATCTCCCCAGCAGAAAACCTCTCCCTGACATAGTGATAATGCACCTCAATGTGCTTAGTGCGAGCATGGAACACAGGGTTCCTCGCAACTGCCCATGCGCTCTGACTGTCAGTGAAGATGGTGATGGCAGAAGACTGACCAACACCCAAATCAGCCATAAGGCATCTGAGCCACACACACTCAACAATCGCTGTGAAAGCTGCCCTATACTCATCCTCACAACTGGAAGTGGCCACAGTAGGTTGCTTCTTGCTCAACCAAGATATACATGAGCTACCAAGCATGAAGCAAAAACCACTGGTGGACACACGAGTGTCATAGCAACCAGCCCAATTTGAGTCACAAAAAGCATGTAAATCTGGCGGTAGTGATCCCCCCTTGGGATAAAACAACCCAAGTAGCCGAGTACCACTCAAGTAGCGAAAGATGCACTTAACCGCCTTCCAATGCGTGACTCCTAGGAAATGCATAAACCTGCTCATCTGTGAGACAACAAACTGAATATCTGGCCGAGTAATGCATAAGTAAATCAAGCATCCAACAGCCTGCTGATAGAGAACAACATCAAATGCATCTTCAGCATCATGAAGACTCAATCGTAAGTCTGTCTCCATAGGAGTGGCAATAGGCTTACAGTCTTCAAGGCCAAAACGCTGCAATAATGTGTCAATATATTTCGTTTGACACAAATCCATTCCACCATCAACTTGCATAAATTGAATGCCCAAATAGTGATGCAAATGCCCCAAATCAGACATCTCAAATGAGGCATGCAAATCAGCCTTAAAATCAGCAATATGCTTCTCAATAGGACCAGTGAGCAACATGTCGTCAACATAGACAACAATGATCAAAAGCACATCATTAGCACGCTTAACATATAAGGTGCTTTCAGTTGGAATGTTCTCAAAACCATGTGCAATCAGATAGGCATGTATCTTCTCATACCAAGCACGTGGTTCTTGCTTTAAACCATATAATGCCTTTTTTAACCTGCACACCTGGTTTTCATGCCCTTTCTACTCAAAGCCACGGGGCTGAAAAACATACACTTCTTCATGCAAGTCACCATTCAGAAATGTTGTTTTAATGTCCAACTGATGTACATTCCAACCATGATGGGCTGCAAGTGCACAAATACTTCGAACAGTAGTCATACGACATGTAGGTGCAAAGGTCTCATCAAAATGAATGCCTCTTTCCTGTGCATAACCCTTTGCAACAAGCCTAGCCTTATACCTGTCAACTGTACCATCAGGTTTATGCTTCAGCTTGTATACCCACTTAGTGCCAATGGCCTTCTTGCCAGGAGGCAAGTCACATAAAGACCATGTAACATTCTTCATTATAGCATCATATTCAGATTGCATAGCAGCCATCCAATTTTCTGAATTCTGTGCTTCATCAAAAGAAACAGGCTCATTCTCATCACAGAGACTAGACGCAGCCATAGCATAGCAATCTAATGCAAAGGAGGCACTATGAGAGCCTGAACGAGTACGATATGACAAAGGTGCATCTAATTTGTTGTCACGCAAAGTTTGCACAAACCATTTTGGCATAGTTTTTGCCTGCTCAATATTAGCTCTCTCATCAACAAGTGCATCATGTAAATCAGCATCAGAAATGGAATGATCTACATCATCATATGAAACCTGCAAAGGCTGAGAAGTTGCCTCATTAGGACCAGCACTAGACTTTCCACCTGTAAAAAGAGGCATCAAAGTATCATACATGTCTTTGGAGCTAACGGATGTCTCCTTAGTACATGAAAGCAATGGCTGAATAGCATCTTCCACAAAGACAACATCACGGCTAACGAGAATGTGTTTAGTTTGTGGATGATATAGATGATAGCCTTTACTTTCAGAACTGTACCCAACAAAAATACATTTTACTGCCTTATCATCCAATTTTCTGCGATGTTGTTCAGGCACTAGTGCATATGCCAAACAACCAAAAACACGCAGATGAGCAACAGATGGCTTGCGGTCATGCCAAGCCTCATATGGAATGATAGACTGCAGTGCTTTAGTGGGACACCTGTTCAGTACATATGCTGCACACATGACAGCCTCAAGCCAGAAACTATGAGGTAAAGCCTGACTCTTGACCATACACCTCGCCATCTCCATGAGAGACCTATTCTTCCATTCAGCAACTCCATTTTGTTGAGGTGTATACGACACACTACAATGGTGTTTTATCCCACGTTCAGCCAGAAATGCATTAAAATTAGAAGACATATATTCCCCCCCTCGATCAGAACGGAGGGTGCCCATTTTACATGCTGATAGATTTTCAGCCAAAACCAAAAACTGTTTGAAGCACATGAACACTTCGGACTTTTCTTTGAGTGGATATACCCATGCATGCCTGGAAAAATCATCAATGAAAGTCACGAAGTAAAGGTAATTTCCAAAAGAGGGTGTCTGCATAGGACCACAGACATCACTATGTACAAGCTGCAATTTCTCTGTAGCCCGAACTGAACCATCCTTTGGAAAGGAGGAACGCTGCATTTTGCCCAAAATACAGCCTTCACAAACATGTTTTCCAGGTGCCTCAAGTTTGGGCAAAGAGGACACCATTTTAGATTTCTGTAGGTATAGCAAACTAGCAAAATTCAGATGACCAAAGCATGCATGCTAAAGCTTTGCATCTGACATAGCCTGAGAATCATTTAGTGTACATGCCAAATCATTTTCAGATCTTTCATAGTCTATGAGCTTATACAGCCCACGACATAAAATGCTAGAAGCAATAATCACATCTTGCCATTTGACAGATCATGAACTGTACACCTGTCATCAACAAATTTCACAACCAAGCCAATCTTGGCTAATGCAGAAACTGATAACAGGTTCTTTTTGATCCCTGGCACAAATAAAGCATCCGACAAAGTGAAAGAACTACCATCAGCAGTAGTTAAAATGATCTTACCAACTCCCATAACAGGATAAGAGGAGTTGTTGGCACATGTAACAGTATTCCCTGTAGGGGCAGGCTCGAGTGAAGAGAAGAAACTGCGCTGCGAGGTAATATGTTTGGTCGCCCCACTGTCAAAATACCAAACATCTGAGTCTATTGCAGACATGCGCTGCTCATGAGAAGATGGGTCAAAACTGCAGACAGTAGTAAACGCCCATTCTTCTTCCTGCACAAGATTTGCAAACTCTGTTTTTGGTGTAGAGGCCTCTGCAACAACCATTCCAGCCTCTTTCTTCTTTGCCTCTTTAGCAGCCAGTTTTGGACAATTCTTTATGATATGATCATTCCCTTTATAGTACTTACAAAACAAGTTCTACTTTTTTGATTTCTTCTCATCTTTATCTTCCTTCTTCGAATATGCAAAATTAGCAGATTTCTACTTACTAGTTGAAGAGCTCCATTTTCCTTTGCCCTTCTGACTAGCCAGGAAAGCTTGATCTGCAACTCGCATAATGGACCTGTTCTGCCTGGACTGATCTTCCTGCAACAGAACAGAGACTAACTCCTCAAATGATAAGGCATTTGGATTGCCTTTCATCATCAAACGAAGAGTAGAAGCAAAACTCTGATATGAATCAGGAAGACCATTCAGAACGGTTTGCACAAGTGAGCTATCTGGTATAACCTCATCAGCAGAAATCAATTGTTCCTTCAAGTCTTTGATCTTCGTTAGGAAACTGTCCATAGAATCACCTTCATTCATGTGCTCACTCTCCAACTGTTTTCGGAGGTAAGCAACATGAGCCTCATTCCTAGCTTGGTACAATGTGGTAAGTGTATCCCAAGCATCCTTAGCTGTTCTGCAAAAGCGAATGTGAGGAATAATGGCACGTTTGACAGACAAAGCTATCAATGCATGTGCCTGGGCATCTCTGCCATCCCAGTGAATCTTCTCTGCAATAGGTGCAACAAAAACAGCAGCACGAACAGGAATCTGTGGAATATCATCTTCGACACCATCTTCATCAGCTCCAACACCTGTATTTGCAGTACCTGTAGTCAGAGGTGTAACACGACGTCTTTCAACACCCTGCACAATGTTCCACAATCCTTTTGCAACCAATACATGTCGCATCATATAAGCCCATTATGGGTAGTTGGTACCATCCAACTTATCCTCAACAACCAACATACGGAATACATCACTGCTTTCAGCCATGGCCGGTGACTAAAATACCTTGATGCAGAAAATTGACTGTATCTCAAAAAGTTGAACAGAACTTCCCAGACGAGTTCTGCTAGACTTGTAGCAGACTTTGAGACGCTTAAATTGGCGAACAGAAACTGGTATATACCTTTGGCACAAAAAGAGGAAATAGCCTGCACAAGCGCTACGATAGTGCGTTCGGAGGCCGAAACGAGCTCAGATCGCAATTTCGGCACCATAAAGTGAAGCCGTTTTGATCTCTGAAACACCCTAAGTATGCTCACCAAATTTCGTGCGAATCTGAGACTGCAAACGAAGGAGTGTCGACAGTGCCCTAGATGAAGCGACGACCTACTCTGATACCAATTGTTGGAGTTAGACGTCTGCGGAAGCACACGAACAGCACAAGGAAGAAGAAGAAGCTTGGAGCACAACACACAATACTGAATGTATTACTAGAGAATGTACAAAGATAAGTAGCCCATTAGGGCAATAGGCGTATATACAAGCCGGGGGAAAAAAAACTCCTAAAGAGGGAAAAAAGTGTCCCGACGGTCCTAGTGTGTTCACACAGATCACTACCTAAATATATCAACATAATTTTAGTCTTAAGATCTTTGGCCATACACATGAGTGATCAAACAATGTCTGATTTCAAATCTATCAAAATTGATCAGACGCTCAAATCATAGACTTACTTTATTAAAGCATGATTCAACATGTTTAAAAAAACTGTCAATTGTTAAATGTATCCAAGCTACAACAAAAATTATCTACTTCTGAAGCAAACAGACATTATAGGATTTTCATCCCTAACAAGAACAATAATCATTATGTGAAGTACAATTCAGTTCATAGAGATAAATTACTTTAATTTCAATTGCATATCTATTGATGGCATGAAGATTCCAAAATCATTGCCACTTACTCAGTTTTTGGATTTGTATATTATTATCCTATGTTCAAGGCCCTCCTTATGCAACAATCTATTCACCACAATGTATTATGATTAATACTTGATATAGCAAATGGAAGTGCTATACCTTGAAGCAAGAATGTTGCAATTAAAATCTAGAAAAGTGTAGTTAATGCATGTAGTAGCCTCCATTATTTTTTCGTTGTTAGCATATATGATTCAACTAAAAAGATGTGAATATGCAAGAAATACATGCATATTCTTGCTAATACCAACCGTATAAAAAGTATGCAAATAGCATACGATAAAATTCATTAAATTATATTTGGTGTGCTACAAACAAAATAGGACATCAAGGGAAAGTACTCCATTTGATGTGTCACTAATATCACTATCTTGTCTTTTAATGCTCCCATCACACACTCCTATGATAACCATAAGTAAATGTTATTCTTGAGCAACATAGGCCACTCTTCCACACAATTGCACCTGAAATATTGCTAGTAGAAAAAGACCCTAAATTCATGAATGGAAATCGCAATAGTGCATGCTTAATACTAAACTACATGAAATACTATAGAAACTCTGACAAAATGCAACATACTAATTCTAAAAACCTTGGCATCCCAAGACAAGCCAAGTAGGAACAATGACTTGCCAAGTTCACGCATCCACATTTCCACGCTTACATATATACTAAAACACTTTTTCACCTACATATACGTAAAAACATGATAAGTTCATTTCACTGATATCATAGGATTAAAGGTTTTCATGACACGTTCTTGATTAGAAGCATCTCTAATCTTCTTTCCAACATCATTAATCCTTTGGCCTGGCTCATTGTAATGGTTGTAAAACAAAAGACTTAAATTATGAAAATGATCAAAACATACATAAAATTAACCTTCAATTTCTTTTTATGATATATTTCGTTTTTCATGTTCAAGAAACATTTCATAATGAAAATTTCATCCCATGTAGATATGTAAACAAAAACTATACAAAATAATTAGGTCATTTATCAATGATATCATAATTAAATAGAAATGATACATACATAGCTAACATGGTTGGAGCTATTGCATGGTTGAAGCTATTGTACAAAAACTCTATTCTCCAAAAACCTATATATATATATATATATATATATATATATATATATATATATATATATATATATATATATATATATATAATCTTTCTTCATGTGTCCTTTCTTATGATAATAATGTCATTCAATATCCCTCTTCCTTGATTTACTTCTACTCTTATTCCATTGACCATTCTTTTCTTTGTTCTTGCTCCTACCACGTTGTTGATTCTTTTCTCGGTAAGAATCACAAACATTATATGCATCTCCACTCTGAGTGCCAAACATAGGTTTTCTACGAATATCCTCACTCAAGAGTCCTCCACATATGTCATCATAGACTACTTTACCACCAGGTGCACTATTGCTAATAGTTGTGCAAAATGTATCCCATGATGTTGGCAAGGTGGATAACAATAGGGCTTCTTTCATTTCATTATCCATATATGTTTTTTGAGCCTGTAACTGGGAGAATATAGCATCAAAATCATTTAGATGAGCAGCAACACTATTTGTGTCCTTCATTCAAAGGTCATATAATTTTCTCATCCGATACACTTTATTTGATGCCATCTCTTTTTCATATGTATTGCATAACGTCTTCCAAAACTCCTTTACACTATCTAATACAATAAAGTAAACATTATCTGCTAGGTTCAATCGAATGGTAGACCTAGCCATTTCATCTAGCTCATCCCAATCATCTTCATCCATGTTAGCAGGCTTCTTTGAGATTCCATTTACTGGCTTCCATTGCCTCCTCTGAATCAGCACATCTTTAATCTGATTCTTCCATAGAGCAAAGTTTTTGCCATAAAATATTTAGATCTCAAAATGGTATTTACCCTGCAAGTTGTAGCTCCTCCTCGGAACACTAGCACTAGACCTTGATCCACCAGACGTGCGTGAGGCCTCTAATGCCATGATGTTAGAGAACTGAATAGAACGATGATGGAGCTAGAAGAGTCCAAACCCCACTAAGTCTCAAAGAAGAATGACCAATTGTCAGATTCTAAGAGAGAATTCAATAGTCTTTCCAAAAAAATGAATTAATGAAAGTAATGACCAACCAAAAGGAGTATGTGAGAATAAATGTGCTCACACCAATAAGTGTATCAAGGAGTAGATCAACCACTGTCTAGTTGACAAAACCAAAAATCTGGAAAACAATTTCCTGCAAAATGAGCATATGACTAGTGTCCAAATCTCATAAAATTGCAAGTACTGCCATGTTTAGTTGCATAGTGAATCATTGACTCCACTGCATATAATCAGTTACTTGAAAGAAGCCAACTAGGCTTATCAAGCGTCTATGAACAACTATCATACATCTCATATGGCGAGGCTGGGTAAGTCTTCCACCTGCATCATCGAAGAGACCCCAACATCTGGGTGTCTCCCAATTAAGAAAACCTCACCACGACCCTCTTTATCAAACGTAAAAGGCTTTATGCAAAAAATTTAATAGCTATATCAATGACCACATGGACGTACATAAGCGATATCCACAAAAGCATACATAGTGTGTATGTGCTCAATATATGTTGTAAAATGGCACAAAAGGCTGAATTTACTACCCAAAAACTGGCCAACAACACCTTCAAGTTTTTTTCAACTCTGTTCTTTATGCTCAAAACCTGCATAGACTTGCAATGGTTGCTCCCACCATAGCTAAAACCTTTCAAGAAACTTGTAGATTAACTAGTGTGACTGAAAACACAGTCCAAAGGTGAAGATTCATTGCTGAATAAATACAAAGAACACTCTTCTTGATGTTCTTGGACCTCTATGAAGAGAACTATGCATGAAAGTACTCCAAAATGGCTCCAAAAACACCCCAAAAATGTTTCAAAAATAGGCTTCGAAAACAAAGAATGAAGCTTTGAGGGGCTAGAAATTGTTGAAGATAATGTCAACTTTAGTCTTTCCCCATCTTCAAGCACCACAAGAGTGTAGCTTAGTGGCAAGGGATTGCCACGATTAAGCGAGCTCTGGGGGAACAATATTGGGATGGGTGACCTCCCGAGAAGTACCAAGAACTTCCATCTTCCTTGATCGTTGATGTCCTCCCTTGTGTGTAGCCAATGGCGCCAATGGTGACTTCGATGACTCGGATGCCAAGGAATGCCAAGGACTATGCCTTGGTCGCCACCTTAGTCGTAAGCCTTGGAGAAAGCCTTGGGTGGGTGGGTGGGTGCTCGCTTCGCTCGCACAAAAGGGACAAAACTTTTGCATCAAAATGTTATGACACCAGTGAAGTACTTAAATGGCGATGCACCAGCGTGTGCTCTCCTTCTCGAGAGCTCCATGACGATATCCTCGAAGTAGAAAATAGAGTTCCAAGTGTCACACATGGTACTCTGCACAGAGGCTACAGAGAATACATAGAAAAATACAGTATACAGGCAGCACGAACACAAACTTCTTAGATGTTACAAATACGATCGAACTTTCAGTCTATTGCTAACCATACCACTATATGTTTTATTAAAGAACATATAGAAAAGTGTCCGACGGCCATTTGACCTTTCACACAGACACTAACAATAACATGTATGTATGCATGCATATATATTTGCATGTATGAAAGCATCCATTTATGCATGTATACCTATGTTTGTGTGCATGTTCATAAATTGATGTATGTATATGCATGTATGTAAGCATGCATTTATGCATGTATACATATATTTATGTGCATGACCATAAGTGTATGCATATGTGTATGAATGTATGCATGTTTATATGTATGCGTGTACTTAAGTATGTATGTATTTATGTATAGTATGCATGTATGTATATGTATATAATAATGCATTTATGTATATGTGCGTGTACGTGTAGAAGGCTGATTTGAAACTCTATTGTCATTGAAAGCTTCATAGTCATTTTTCTGAAGCCCAGGGCTGGGCTTCAGAAAGCTTGATAATATTTTGGGATCTCAGCTGTGTACATAGCTTTATGGCTAAATTTGGAAGTAGAAGAATCTGAGCTGTGTACATAGCTTTATGAACTGCTTCTGTTTTAGCCGGTTTTAAAACGTGCCGACGAGACACACTGTCGGTGGACGCCCTTCACGAAGCAGAAGGTATGTACAATGCTTTATCCTCGAACTGTGCTGGCTGACGTGTGCATGGTCTAGCTACGAGCTATGGCTCTGACCCTAACAAACCGCGAATATGAGCATGTTTGATGATAAGAGGAGGCCAGGTACGAGGACTAAGGGTGTTTTTATGGAGAAAAGCGCGAGATAAAGAAGAAAGCAGATGACGCACAGAGCAACGTAGGCATCAAGGCGGAAAAGGCTGAATGAACGCCTAAAAGCAAGGCATTCTTTGCTCGAAATCGGGTACTTCAGATCAGGTGGACGTAGCGCTACTGTGCGAGGTACTGACATAGAAACGATAAATTTGATGATGCTTTAATTTGGTGGAATGAATCGAGACGTTGAGGACTGTGTCATGAGAGGCGCGCATAGTTGTTGATCAAATATTTCAAGGTACCACGACCGTGGCTGCTGTTAGATAGAAAAGGAGCAAGACAAAGAGAGACTGAGAAGACGGAGAATGATGCGCAGAGAAACACAAGCATCAAAAAAATGAAAAGGCTGAATCAATGCCTAAAAGCAAGGTACTCTTTACTACTGTAAAACACAGACCTCAGATCTGATGGATGCAGCGCTACTGTGCGAGATACTGACATGGAAACGCTGAATTTGTAGAACGAGAAGATATGGTAGAATGAATCGAGACGTTAAGGCTCCTGACTGCATTTGTTGCAGTGAAGAATCCAGTGAATAGAATGACGAGTGATCTATTGCAGAAGGTCAACCAGAAAATTGAACTGAAGGAGTCCATGGTTCGCAGAGTGCATATGGTCCCGTCCTCTTCGACAGAATTACCAAGGCAGTGAATTATCCAATGATTGGAATGATGAGTGAGTGATAATCTACAGAACGGCAAGTAAAGGGTGGTTACTCTGCTGATGATCATCCGAGCAGAAGGTGCTCTCATATCTTGCCCAATTGATCCAATGGATTGGAGCAGGAAGCAGAAGCTTTTTGGTAGCCATTGGAGAATACTACAGATTACTCTCACCCCTTAAGTCTTTAAAGCTTTAAATTTTGATAAGGTATGCTTCCTACCTCACCAGCTCCATAGAAATAAGAAAGGGCAATGATACTATGAAGCATGACTTTGCTGGTAGAGGCTTGTATGTGAGCACAAAAATAAAGAGAGATTGTATGTGTAAGCAGACTGCAATTCATCCACGACAAGGGGAGAAATGGAGTTGCAGGCTCAAAGGTTTGAATGATATAAAAAAGAAAGACTCTAGTATGATGAAGATGAATAGTTATGGCATGGATATCACCGTAGGTAGACACATCAAGAAGGAAGTGTGGAAGAATTAATGCGGACATTCTTATGCTTAAATGGTCTGCATGGAGCGTGTTTTGAAGTATGAAGGATGATGTTCAGGCTGTTGGGAAAGAGTAGAGAGAATGACATGATGCAGACATTCTTCCATTCATTAAACGACATGCATGTGTAGTCCCTATGTCTCATAACTAAATTAATTGTATGATGCACATGACCTTTTTGTATGTTTTGCTTATGTAAAGGGCATGTATGTTTTGCTTATGTAAAGGGCAATATGTGTGAGCGCTACAATGGATATGTTTATCAACATTTTATGCATTGTTTTCTCTATGAGTAAGAAAAGAGAAGAGGATTAGAGGAAATCCATCAAAGACTCAAAAGGCTTGATGTTTAATGCAGGTTAGGTTGTATTTAAGGATCTGATTATTTAGAGAATACGTTGTGATGGATTTCTCAAAACAGAAAGAAGGAACAGCTTTGTGTAAATAAATGAACTTGAGAGGAGTTGGAAATGAGAAGGATGTATAAACTTGAGGCGAAGGGATGTGAATGAAAATGGAATGAGATCAAATGCGTATATGCATTCCCGATTCAGTTAACATATATGTTTCATGAGAAGTGACTTCTTACATATGAGTGAGGAACATTTGAGTGGTGAATGTCATAGAAACGTGTTGGGCCTCCTATGTTGAAAGCGTTCTACGCTCTAGGATATATTTGAGAACAACCATTATATCTTTTTCCTTAGGTTGAATGTAGAAGTACGTTCTTTTTGGGAAATCATACATTTCTAGTAATTAATTGGTTGATTGATTTATGCTCTTCCTTCCTTAAGTCATTGGAATGATGTTATATGGAGTAACCCTTTGGGAGAGGTGTGAACCACCACTTAATTCATTTAGATGGGCTCACACATGAGTGCCATGTGACACCCATGTGTAGAGCCATAGAGGACTCATTAATTATGGAAAGAGAGAGAGGGACAATCTTGGGGATATGTACGCGGCTGGGCAGAAGTGTTGAGATATCAAGCTCAACATGTGATGATCCAGGATGACACGTACCAGTTTCTCGCTTCTCTGAATATACTTCATTGAGCTTTATTAGATTTATCTACCGAGAGTGATGGCACATTTGTTTCTTGCCAGCTCACTCATTCGCGGATATTAGGTTTTTTCGTATGTACTGATCTTTATATATTGCACTTGTTGTATTCTTTTTTTTTAGGTCATTCTTGTACATTCCTTTTATGTAATAGAAGAAGAAGAAGAAGATCATTTTTCCTTGCCCCAAATCTGTGTGTGTGCTTCTCCTTGAGAGTGAGAGTGTGTGTGTGAGCTCTCTTCCTTATCTCCTTCCTCGTAACATGGTATCAGAGCCAGCGTGGATGTAGAGAGCTAGTGGAGAAGGCGACGGTGAAGACTACGCGGCAAGGCGTGGAGAAAATGCGATTTCACAAACAGCCTCCATTTGCTACGAAAATCGCCATGAAGGTAGAAGACCTCAAAATATTTTTGAAAGTTATCCCTTTAGGGTCACTAGTTTTTGTCAGATCGAAGTTTCGGAGCCATCTCTACCTCCATTTTGAGCCCGCAAGGTGGGGCCCACAGAAAAACCAGGTCAGTTTCAAAAATTGTAACTTGCGTTGTGTCCGACGATACTCATATATTCCAGATCCATAATTTCAAGCGATTCCGTGTACTGTTGATACACGAAAACTGTGTTTTTCTGAGATCGAACTGTCACGTCATAGTGCGACAGTGTTCAAGCAGAAGTGCTACTTGTAGTGTTTTGCAGTGTTGTGAATTGTTGCAGAAATGGCAAACGCAGATGGAATGAGTCAGCTTATGAACGATAAGCTGGACAAGAACAACTTCCATGCTTGGAGATTCGGAATGATGAATTTCCTGATGGGAAAAGGCTACTCGAAGTACATCGAAGGAGAGAATGAAAATGCTCCGCAGTTACCAGAAAGGAATCAGACTGCAGATTAGTTAAGAGCATATGAGGAATGGAATCAAGGAGCACGAAAGGTAATGTATTGGCTATCTGTTAGCATACAGGATAGCATGATTGGACACATACAAGATGCCAAGACTCCAAAAGAGGCTTGGAACAGCTTGGTCACTTTGTATGATACTAATACAAAGGCACGAAAATTGCAACTCAAGAACGAGCTGCATACATTGGAAAAGAAGAGCATGTCGATAAGTGACTACACTCTTAAAATCAAAGGCATATGTGAGTCACTTGCATCTATTGGCGTGAATGTAGATGATGATGATAAGGTGGAAGTGTGCCTTCGTGGTTTAGGAGCTGCATATAAGCAGTTCAGAACTTCCATACAGACCAGGGAAAATATTCCGAATTTTGCTGATCTGGTATCTATGCTGATTATTGAAGAAAAGAATCTTGGTGAGGACTCAAACTCCCAAGGAAAGCCCAGTTCTGAGCAGGTATTCTACTCTGGCAGAGGAAGAGGCAAAGGTAGAGGTCTTGGAAGTGGAAGAGGAAACATTAACCAAGACCAAGGTCAACAACAGAATCATGCAGGAGGAAGAGGACAGTTTCGAGGCAAGGGGAGCCAAAGAGATCGCAGAAATTTCCAAAGAAATGATTCAGGTAATGATAGTAAAGGATGCTGGAATTGTGGTAAACCTGGACACTTTGAACGTGATTGCAGGTTAAAGAATCAAAATAACAGAAGGCAGCAAAACAACTATGCATCCACAAGTGCAGATGATTCTGAGAAGCTATTTATGGTTCAACATCATATGATGAATACGATGTCTGCTGGTGTTTCAAAATCGAATGATAATCTCTGGTATGTTGATTCAGGTGCTTCAAATCACATGACCAGTCATGCAGAATGGTTTAGTAGTTTGCAGAAAATGCCAGTTCCTGGATATGTTGAAATAGGTGATGATACATCGCATCCTATTGAGCATACAGGAAACATAGCATTGTCTATGGAGGACGGGAAGGTAAAACATCTTGCTGATGTGTTGCATGTTCCAAATATAACAAAGAATCTGGTTTCTGTTGGACAAATGGTTGACCAAGGATTACAAGTCAAGTTCAATGCTGATGGATTATATGTAGAAGAGTACAAGCAGGATGGATGATTGGTTGCCAAAGGAAACAAAGTGGGTAGGATGTTCACCTTAAATGTGAAGATTCCTGAAATGAATGCAGCCATGTTTGCAAAAGGTGCAGGAGTTATTGCAGATATAGAGATATGGCACAAACGGATTGGACATGCAAACTTGCAAAGGCTGAAAATGATGCAGTCAAAGGAGATTGTCCATGGACTACTAAATTTCAAAGTTGCCGAAATGCAAAAGGTATGTGCAGCATGTCAATTTGGTAAACAGTCAAGAGCATCATTTCCACATGACAAGCATGTTAGTGAGAATGTACTAGAATTAGTACATACAGATGTTTGGGATCTAGCAAAGACCACATCTATGGGCGGTTGCAGGTTTTATGTTACCTCCATTGATGATCATACACGCAAAGTATGGGTATATTTCATGAAAGAGAAGAGCGAGGTGTTCACTCACTTCCAGAATTTTAAAGCTATGGTGGAAAAGCAGACATGGAAGTACATTCAAACATTAAGATCTGATGGAGGAGGTGAATACATGTCAAATGAGTTCAACAGTTTTCTAAAAAATCATGGAATTTGGCGTCATTTTTCATGCACGTACACACCACAACAGAATGGTGTTGCTGAATGCAAAAATAGACATATTGCAGAAATAGCAAGAGCCTTGATGGCTGAGAAGAATATGCCTCATTGTTATTGGGCAGAAGCTGTGCATACTGCTGTATACATCATGAACAGAACTCCGACTGTTGCTGTACATCAAGTTACACCTGAAGAGAAGTTTACAGGTAAAAAGCCAAACTTATCACATCTGAAAGTTTTGGGCTGTATTGCATATATACATGTTCCAGATGAGTTGAGGACGAAGCTTGATCCGAAAGCAGAAAAATGTGTCTTCATTGGATATTCCCTTGAGCAAAAGGGGTACAAATGTTATAACCCACTCACACGACAGGTGAAGGTGAGCAGAGATGTGGTATTTGATGAAATGTCAAGCTTCTATGCAGATGCCAAAGAAGGACTGAATCTTGAACCAAATGACAAAGGAAATGCTGAAAAATCTAGTGCAGAATCTCAAGTTTTGAGTCGACAGGATGCATCACCAAGCAATAGTTCCAACTCAAATCCATGGAGTGGAAGATTGCGTGGAAATTTCAGTCCAGCAAATTCATCAAATACATCCAAGAAAGGTAAAGAAAAGCTTTTTGCTGGTAGTAAAACAGGTGCAGGTTTTGAAGATATTGATGGAGATTCAAGTGGTTCAAAAAAAGAGTATTGATGAGGAACTTGGATTGCCCTCTGTGAAGACTCCAGGAGTAAGAAGGGCACATGCAGATGATACAAGAGAAGTGACCCAGGACTAATGGGAGGATGCGTAATTCAGTGCAACGATTGACATAAGATAGGTACATGGCTCGCCATTGTGCCTACATGACAAACGATGCTGAACCTTCTTGTTTTGAAGATGCAATTGGTAATGCAGATTGGGAAAAAGCTATGGATGAGGAGATGGCTGCACTTTATGGAAATGATACATGGAAGCTGGTTCCATTGCCATAAGGAAAGAAATCCATAGGCTGCAAATGGGTTTACAAGGTAAAGCATAATGCTGATGGTAGCATAAGCAGGTATAAAGCATGATTGGTAGCTAAAAGTTATGCACCGACATATGGCATTGATTATGAGGAAACATTCAGCCTTGTAGCTAAAATGTCTACTGTCAGAACACTTGTTGCATTAGCTACAACAAAAGGATGGACTTTGCATCAGATGGATGTGAAGAATGCTTTCCTACATGGTGAGTTACAAGAAGAAGTATATATGGACCAGCCACAAGGATATGAAGATTCAAAGCATCCAGAATATGTTTGCAAGTTGCAAAAGGCTTTGTATGGGTTGAAGCAAGCCCCTCGTGCATGGCATGCAAGGATTGTTGATTACTTAACCAACATTGGATTCTCTATGTGTGATGCAGATCACTCACTATATGCAAGGAAGGCTGATGATGGCATCACTATTGTGGCTATTTATGTTGATGACCTGATTGTAGGTGGTGATAATGAAGAAAGCATCAAAGAGGTAAAGAAACTTCTTACGCAAGAATTCGACATGAGAGATCTTGGTGTGCTGCGCTATTTCTTGGGCATTGAGTTTATACATACAGAAACAGGTATATGGATGTCGCAACGGCAATATGCCTTGAATATGCTGCAAAAGTATGGTATGGCTGATTGTAAGTCAATTTCTATGCCATTAGATCAGAATTTGAAATTGGATACTACATCAAGTGAAGCATTGGAAAATGCTACTATGTACAGGGAAATTGTGGGAAGTCTTATATATCTCACAATTACAAGGCATGATCTAAGTTATACTGTTGGACTTGAAAGTCAGTTTATGCAGGTTCCTAGGAAGCCACATTTGGATGCTCTGAGGCGCACTCTACGTTATGTGAGTGCTACTTTGGATTATGCATTGTTTTATGAAGCTGGTGTGGAGTTGCAGGTTCATGGATACACCGATGCAGATTGGGCTGGTAGTACTCGAGATAGAAGATCTACTAGTGGCTTTCTTTTCTCACTTGGAGGTGCAGCTATTACATGGAGCAGCAAGAAGCAACCCACTATTGCTTTGTCGAGTACAGAGGCTGAGTATAGAGGTGCTGCAATGGCAGCATGTGAGGCATCATGGCTGGAGATGTTACTTGCAGATTTAGGTGTGGAAGTGCAAAAGCCCATCACTATCTATTGTGATAATCTTAGCAGCATACAGTTAGCACGGAACCCTGTTTTCCATGCTAGAACAAAGCATATCGAGGTACATTATCACTTCATCAGAGAGAAGGTATTAGCAGGTGATATTGATCTTGTTTATGTGAGAACAGATGAGTAGGTTGCTGATATTTTCACCAAAGCACTTGGAGCTGAGAAGTTAAAGAAGTTTCGAGAGATGCTTGGATTACAGGATATGGCGTTGAGCTTGAGGGGGAGTGTTGAGATATCAAGCTCAACATGTGATGATCCAGGATGACACGTACCAATTTCTCGCTTCTCTGACATGTATAGTGGTCATATACTGATATATGTCAAGGATACTTCATTGAGCTTTATTAGATTTATCTACCGAGAGTGATGGCACATTTGTTTCTTGCCAGCTCACTCATTCGCGGATATTAGGTTTTTCCGTATGTACTGATCTTTATATATTGCACTTGTTGTATTCTTTTTTTTTAGGTCATTCTTGTACATTCCTTTTATGTAATAAAAGAAGAAGAAGAAGATCATTCTTCCTTGCCTCAATCTATGTGTGTGCTTCTCCTTGAGAGTGAGAGTGTGTGTGAGAGCTCTCTTCCTTATCTCCTTCCTCGTAACAGGAAGGTCTTACATCGAGCTCCGTGTTGAGAAGTACAGAGAGGCACAAAAAAGGAAGGGGCATCATCAAGAGACTTCAACACTGGTATCAGAGCCCAGGCAATGGTGGCGGACGGCCCACGCGGATGGAGCCAGTCAACACAATCATCGAGGCGTCATCAGGCCCATGAACAGAGGACAGCCGACGAGGGAGCTCTCCCATCTTTGCTCTCTCTCTCTTCCCCTTCCTCTTGGGTGATGGAGTGAAGGTTTCTACTCTCCATATATACTCCTATAGGACTGTTTCACGCACTTATATGTGATAAAAGGGCTATTAAGTAGGTGTTTCAAGCTTTTTCGAAATTACAGTGAGCTTAAATTGGAGTTAGGGGGAAAATTTGAAATTTTCTTGGAATATTGGAGTACAGAAGTGAAGCTATGAACCAAGATTTTGGGCAGAATAATGATGCATACATGTAATGTGGGCTGTGGAGATGGGGTATGGGTTTTGGGTTTGAGCAAAAAGCTTCAGTTTCTCAGTTTGGAGCTTCTCAAAGTCACCCTTTCATGAAGATTAGCTTTTCCACTTCCTACTTGTGACATACCCAGCTTCTCTGCACCATAGCTTGCTCATACAATATCTGATTTTAAAAATCTTGGTCACATTACGAAGCTACAATCCTAAGCTTTGCTTAGAGACCATCAATATTGGATTTGGACGAGATTCGCTCAACCAAAATCTCTCTACAGTGCTTCAGCAGGAACTAGGTAGCCACTTTCGGGCCTAGTTTTTCATCATCCGGTGTCCAAATTCACTTTTTTCACTTGGGATAGCTTTAAATCTTTGAAGTACATGTGGTGGGCTACATTTCTTGGATAGGCGAGGACTGTCAAATCTCAGAAGTTTTTCAGTTTACTCAGTTTTCCGGACTGGGGGTATTGCTATATGATTTTGGCATTGTTCTTGTTGGTGTTTGGTGATTAGAACCTCTCTGGATCAATCGGACATTTCTAATTTTTGTTTGGGCCTGATGAGGATTCAAAATCAACGACCTAAAGCTTCAAGGATCACTTGGATTTCCCTTCCGTGGCTTCATTTTGTACTAGGGAAGTGCTCTCGTGATATATTTCTCTTCTTCTTGCATAGTTAAGCTTTACTTCGATTCATTTTCACATACTCTAGTTAGAAAACGGGGGAAGGAAGTAAAACATGGAATCTAAAAGGAAACAAGTAGTTGAACACATTTCTCCTTCTAAAGAGCAACTAGAGGATCCTGATTCTAGAATGGAAGAAGTAGAATTAGGGGTACAAAGTAGAAGAAAACTTAGAAGAGAAAGAGCCTTAGCAAGAAGAGTATACATATGAGAAACTTTTAGATGAGTTTGTTACTCATGATCAATTCATAGACTTGAAAGAGTAAACCCTTAAATTAGAAAGAGATCTTGGTAGCATCACATCTCTCATTCAGCAGCTAAAGTCTCAAATGATCTCACTTGAGACTAGTGTCACCTCTTTCCTAGCTAGGAAGGAAAAAGAAACCCCTCCTATTCCTCTAGAGATTACTAGGAAAGATACTTCTCTTCCTAGTAATCACAAAGGAGAGAGCTCTAGGAAAGCTCCCCTCCTAAAAGACTTGAAGCCACCTACCTTTACGGGGGATGACCGAGATAGGAATAAGGATGCAATCTACATTGTTTTACAAAAGTGGCATGATTTGCATCAATTGAAGGGCACCCCACCAGAGTACTGTGTGCTAGAGGCGAGTCTCTCCCTCGATCCGCGTGCTTACAAGTGGTGGATGAGTCTTAAGGAGGCGAACTCTATCCCTACTGATTGGACTCAGTTTGAGAATCTTTTTCTAAAAGAGTCTCTTCCTGACAATGAGGAGGAGAGGAATTGGGATAAGTGGGATAGGATTACACAGAGAGGTAGGCCTCTTACGGTCTACCCATCCCACTATAGAGAGATCATTTTGAAACTTAAGGGCTTAGATGATTTCCAGAAGACCAGAGGGTCTGTTAGGGGCTTAGATAAAGCCATAAAGAGGGAAGTCAAAAGGAATACGCCTAAAATATTTGAGGAGGCGATCAAGTATGCACAGATCTATGAGGACCATAATCGTCCGCAATATACTCCTATGAAGATGGATTAGCCCCTCAAGCCTCTTAGTACGACTAAATTCAAGAAGAAGATTCCTTTTGGAAAAAACAAAGTTTCTATTTAAAAAACAAAGATCACAAGGGCCTAGGTTATCTACAGATTAGTTTGAGAGGGGCAAAAGAGAGAACCTATGCTTTAGGTGTTTGTCTCCTAGCCATTCACAGTGGAATTGTCCACTCAAGAAGGGGGAAGAAAAGATGAAGGGACCAGAGACTAGTACGGCCCCCGAAAAGGGCAAGAAGGCATTCCACCTAGTGCAGACCCTTCCTATTCATGGCAGCTCTAGTTGCAAGGGAGTGGAGGTGATGCACGAGAATATAGAGCACACATGTTGTTTCACTCAGTCATTGTGGTCACCACTGTTTGGACCACATGGCCTAGTTAAACTGCATGGTAGTGTATATGGGACTAGGGTGCAGGTCATGATGGATGACTCTGCCACTCATAACTTTATAAACTATGCTTTGGTAAAAAAATTAAAGATTCCTCAGCAGTCGAGTGCACATAAATACATTGTATCTATGATGCAAGGGCAAGATAAGAGGATATGGGATACTATGGTATCCAATTTGGAAGTCAAGATGCAGGACTATATAGATTATATGGACTTCCAAATTATAAATATGGAGAGGACAAACCTTGTGTTAGGAAGAGAGTGGCTATGGGGGTTGGGAGACACACATAAACACAGCTATCAAAACAACACACTTGAATTTGAAAAGAATGGAAGTAAAGTTTGTATTCAGGAGAGAGAGATGTACCTAGTGCACCTCTCATTTCATCATTAGAGTTGTATAGTCTTTATCATTCTCAGCATGTACAACATATATTTTTATTGTATAGTCACGATATGGATCATTGTACAGACAGCTTATCTGATGTATATTTTCATGTTAGGAATGTAAATATGGACAGGACTTTCTACTATTCTTTTTTGCAAGAGTGTGTGGTTAAAAGTTTTAAGGATCTTATGTTTGAGTATAGGGATGTTTTTCCCACTGACTTACCTAGAGGGCTACCACCTGAGAGAGGGGACATTGACCATGCCATTGAGGTTGTTACTAAAACTAACCCTATTTGCAAGCCACCTTATAGGCTTAGTGTTTCTCAGCATGAGGAGGTTGAGAGGCAATTGCAAGATTATTTAGATAAGGGCTTCATTAAACCTAGTAACTCACCTTGGGCATCGCCAATGCTCCTAGTTAAAAAGAAAGATAGCTCTATGAGATTATGTATAGACCATAGAGCACTTAATAAGGTAACTATCAAAAGTAGATTTCCAATGCCTAGATTGGAAGATCTATTTGATCAGTTACATCAAGCTAGGTATTTTACCAAGCTTGACCTTAGATTAGGATATCATCAGATTAGGATTAGGGCAGAGGATGTCCCTAAGACTGCATTTAGGACTAGATATGGGCACTATGAGTTTTTGATGCCTTTTGGTCTCACCAATGCTCCTACCACTTTCATGAAGCTCATGAATAGTGGTTTATGGCCCTATCTAGGACACTTTGTAGTAGACCTTTTGGATGACATTATGATCTATAGTGCATTAGAAGAGAAGCACTTGGAATACTTAAGAAAGGTATTTCAAGTGCTAAGGGAAAATTCACTCTATAGGGCATACAGTCTCCCAGGATGAAATCCAGATGGATCCTAAAAAGGTAAGGGCTATTATGGAATGGCCATATCCAAGGAACCTGAAAGAGTTGCAGATCTTCCTAGGTTTATCAGGTTTCTATCGAAGATCCATTAAGTATTATGCCAAAATTTTTGTTTCGATGATGGAACAACTTAGAGCTAAAGGGAAAGCCTTTCATTGGGGAGACGAAAGAAGCAAAGTATGGAGAAATTGAAAGTATCAATTGCTACAACTCCACTTTTATATATAGTAGATCCTAACAAACCATTTGTGATTGAGACTGATGCGAATGATTTTGCCATAGGAGCGGTTCTAGTTCAGGATGATGGATCAGTAGCTTTTGAGAGTAAGAAACTAGAACCGGCATAAAAGAACTACTCCGTTTATGAGAAGGAGTTGTATGCAATTGTCCATGCTTTGAAGAAGTGACCTCATTATTTATATGGTGCCAAAGTTACGATAGTGTTTGATCAAGAGAGCATTAAGTGGCTCTCTAATCAAACAGACCTTAAAGGTCGTAAGGCCCGATGGGCAAAGACCCTTCAGGAGTTTGATTATGAGCTTAGGTATAGGAGGGGAAAGTTTAATGTAGTGGTTGATTCACTTAGCCGCATGCCTATGCTCAATGGACTGAGTTTTACTTAGATCACTAGTGAACTACTTGAGTCCATTAGAGGGAAATGTAGGCTTGATCCTTCATATTCTGAGATTTGGGAAGCCATAGAGAATGGGGATCGTGATATACGGATTTCTAGTGAGGATGGAGTATCGACGGGTACTCAAGAAGCATTCAAGTGGAAGAACTACAGTGTCCATGATGGATATCTGTTATATGAAGGTAAGGTATGCATCCCTAGGGATCTTGAGATGAAACGGCATATTTTATATGAGTGTCATGACACACATGGTACGGGACATCCAAGAGTTAACAAGACTTATGATCTTGTTAAGAGGCAGTTTTATTGGCCTGGACCTCATAAGGATGTCCTAGAGTATATGCTTAACTGCACTAAATGCCAGGTCAACAAAGCTGAAAGATTGACGATTGGAGGACTATGCCACCCATTGGATATTCCTAATGGGAAGTGGGAGAGTATCTCCATGGACTTTATAGTCGGATTACCTAGGACACAGAGAGGGCATGACTCGGTCTGGGTAATTGTGGATAGGTTAACCAAAATGGTTAGGTTTATTCCGACACGTACTAAAGTGAAGACACCAGAGTTGGCTATACTCTTTGTGGAGAACCTATACCGGTTATATGGTCTTCCTTTAGACATAGTTTTCGATCCGGATAGGAAGTTTACTAGCCACTTTTAGGGTGCGGTCTTCAAAAGGTTGGACACGAAACTTAGCATGAGTACGGTCGAGCATCCACAGTCAGATGGGCAAACAGAGAGGGTTAACCAAGTCCTAGAGGACATGCTTTGAGCATATATTAATGCTTGGGGATACGTATGCGACTTGGCAGAAGGTCTTACATTGAGCTCCGTGTTAAGAAGTACAGAGAGGCACAAAAAACGAAGGGGCATCATCGAGAGACTTCAACAAATGATGAGTGAGTGATATCTACAGAACGCCAAGTAAAGAGTGGTTACTCTATTGATGATCATCCGAGCAGAAGATCCTCTCATATCTTGCCTAATTGATGCAATGGTTTGGAGCAAGAAGCAGAAGTTTTTTGGTAGCCATTGGAGAATACTACAGATTACTATCACCCCTTAAGTCTTTAAAGCTTTAAATTTGGACAAGGCGTGCTTCCTACCTCACCAGCTCCATACAAATAAGACAGGACAATGATACCATGAAGCATGACTTTGGTGTTGGAGATACAGGCTGAAAGTAAGTAGGCTCTTGTAATATTTTAGCTTCGAATTTCCTATAATCTTGTCAAGCTTGAAGCAATCGTGTGCTCTTCTTGTGTGGAATACACATATATCATCAAATCAGTTCACTTCCATGTTTAGTACAATGTTCATAATGAAAGAGAAGTGTTGATGTTAGTCGTATCACCATGAACATGCAAATATTGCTAAGAAAATGCTTTTGGAGGTTCAATAGAGACACTTTAACTTTTGGATTTTCTCCCTTTCCTATCCAAGAACTGACACTCTTACTAGAGGTTTTTCTCCTAGTGAAATAAGTAAAGAGGCTGTTGTTGTTATGATAGGGGGTTAATTAGAAAGTTTTGAGTACACTATTGAATGTTGGATTATGTAGACCTGTGAATGATCGAGTAGCTCACTAGCATTAAGTGGTGATGAACAGAACCAAGAATGTCGATTTGAAGTAGACATGGTTCTATCCACATAGACCCATCTTACAAGAGAAACACAAGAGAAACAAGAGGGAAAAAGTGTAATTGAATATAACACCCCTAGATCACTAGATGTGGATGCTCACACATGGCAAAGAATTTCCCATGGTATTCAAACCCTTGGGATAACTTCTCACACACTCAAAAGTCAAGGAAAGAGAGAAATGGAATTTTACTATGTAGGATAAAGCTCAAACATGAGTTCACATTCACAAATGAGAGTGCAAAAAATTATAATCGACTCATGCTCATTTGTATAGATGAGAAAGTTTCCATGTTCCTACTAGTTTGAGTGGAGAAAGACTCAATTGTAGGCCTAAAATAATCCATTTTGAGCACTAAAAAACATGGTGCAACTTCATTGGATAGAAGATTCTTGTACCATGATGAAATTGAGGGGACCAAGGCCATGAAGAGTGTGCAAAATATCTTGGAAAGGTCCAAGCAAAAAATGTATTAGTGGTAATAGAGTTAGGGCAAAGAGGCATCATATGTTGAAATATGACTATTTTCTTATCAATGTATGTATATGTTTGCCTATCAATGAGGTTTAATGTAATTCCACTCCATTCTTGTAAAGTACAAGGCATCATTGAGTTTCCCCAACCCTTTGTAATTTTTTAGGAATGTTTTTTACCTCATCTTGGAAGTCAAATAAGCTTTAGAACTATTTTTAAGTGACTTTCATCCAAGTTTCAAGTGAAATGGGCCATGTTGATTAGTATAAAACATAAAAACCATACTTTTACATAAAGTTGTAAAGATATGAAGTGGAATTTTGCACACCTTGCTTTTTGGACTATTTTCTCTCTTCGCCTTCTTCATTTGGAGTTTTCTAGGTGTGCGTGAAGTGTCTTAACCCCATCTCCATATATGGTAAGCATTTGTGCATGCTCTAAGTATTTATTTCTTACTATTGGTGTGTGTTTTGGGGATTTATTTTGGGGATTTACCTTCTTCAAGAGTGCATGTTTGAGCTCAATAGCTTCATGGGGGTGTGTCATCATACACCTAAAAAGGGTAAACATACTTGGATTGATATTAAAGTTGATGTACCACCTAAAATAGGTTATCTTGTGTTCATGGATTTAAAAAAACTTTTGGCACTGTTCTTGGGGACCATGCTGCTGATCAAGATCTCCATGGAAGCTTGAAGCTTGAGAGAGGTGGTAAGAAGCCTTGTTGAAGGTGTTCATAAACACATTTTTGTATTTGAAGGGTTACTTTGTACATTTTTATGTTGTTTTTCATCATCATCTTCTATTTTAGCAGTAATAATGGGTACTGGTCATCTTCTTTCACCATGTTTTTCAAGTTAGAAGTATTGTAGGTGAGTAGAGTAGCTGTTAGGCACATTCAATAGAGTTTTCTCTTTCAAAAAACAAAAAAAGAAGGGTAACCATTAAAAAAAAAATAGTCCACTATCAAAAGGCAAGTGAATCACACAAAGCCTTGGGAGCTTAGAGAGATTGAAAGAAAGAGAGAAGGCATGTGAGAGCTAGAGTATGATCTTATCCTTGAGCAAAAAGTTTTGAGCATTTAGGAGTAAGAGAGGGGCATGTATCTTTCACAACTGCCTTTTGAGAAGAAGAAAGATCCCACATAACCATTGTGGGCTGCACAAGGAGAGATAAGAGGGTTTTTATTGAGCTTGAATGACCAAGGGGTTAACAAGTGATTAAGGAAAGCCATGAGTGAGGCATTGAGAGAAAAACATGAGTTAACATATAGGCACACATATGCATGCTAGAGCAAATGCATGGGGTTCTTGTCTCTTTTTTTTTTTTTAAACAGGGGTTGATGATCAATGAGGTCAATAGTGATGTCATGGAAAGTTTGAATAAAAAAATATATTTAAAACTCAAGTTAAATATCCTCGACTACCCTAGGTTTGGCAGGGCACTCACCATTTGCACATTTCAACTTTTCAACATTAATTGAAGAATTCAAGTATATCAATAGTACTAGAAGACTAGAGAGAGTAAAATAAGCCTAAAAGAATAAAACATTGAGTAGGATGCAAACTCCAATCACTTTTCTGAGCAACTATGATTTGCAACCCAAGAATTTGGTGTTCAATTGCTTCTTGCATGGAACATTGGATTGCTTGCTTCATGAATGCCTGATATGTTATCTCCAAATATGATAAACTCTTTGACCTCTATTGGTCATAGTTAATTTTTCATTTTCATGCTTTTATCTAGATTGTTTGATTTAATCCTTTATTTTTGGAAATTAGTTTTCACTAACGCTTGCTTATGTGCATGGTCATTTCTTGTTGCAATCTTATGAATTGCTAACCATCACCACAACTTCATCCTCGACGTTGCTTCATTTCACACCCATTACCATGCATACCCAACGATAGCACCACATGCTTGTTTTGAGTGCTTATTCTCCAGATGCTTAGAAAACATCATGCTTCTAGATTGGTCACAAATCCCAACACATTTGTCTATAGAGAAACTCGTGTTTGCCATTCCCAGATTTCCTAATGCAATTATCTACTGGGACATAGAGTTCAGGTAATCCATAGTCCTTATATCTCATATGTCTAGATAAGCATAAAGATTTGGCTTCAAAGTTCTAGTGGGAATGCTTTAACCAGAAAATTTTTCTAGAGAGACCTAAAGTGTTTATTCAGCCAATCTCTAGTATCAAATGAGTATTTAGTTCTCAAAACCCAAAGATTGGGAATTCCTATGCAATTTATTTCTAGAGAATAATATTGTGAGATCATTGTCATGATGTTCTCCACATTGTGTGCCATTATCAATTATTAATCGAGTCATGTTTATTTTATATTTAAAAGCATCCAAATCAATGTTGCTTGTGTAGCTAGAAAACTCACCAAGTAAAATGAATGTATATCCAAAGTAGAACTAGCACTACACCTTTTTCCCCAACCCCCATATTTCCTATCAACAATGCGCAAGCATGGCTACACCCTGATGAAGCAATTGCACAAGTAGATAGACCCATTTAGCTCCTACAACTTGCCTCAACTATGGCATTGTCATGCCCGACATAATCAACCAATGAAGCACAAGATTCCTATGGTCCGTTGCTCCAAAGAGGTCACAAATAGGATAACCAAGGGCAAGTATATTCTCTACAACAAGCACACATAATAAGTATAATGCTTAAACCTAAAGATCCAAACAATTCCCTTGTTATTCTAGAGATGTCAATGCTTAGAGGAACGAGAAGTTCTTAGATCAGGGGATAGCCAAGGCTAAAAACCATGATTGTGATGGTTCGTTGCTTACATATTCTTGATGTTGAGATGAATAGGAAGACCATGGTGTGGACTTAAGATGGTGGTTAGAGGGCTATATGTTGGTTTGGAGATGAGTCCCTCGCACATCATTCTCGACTTCTAACAATCGGTATCAAGACATAGGAAGTAGGATTGCACAAGCCAAAAACCTCATGGGCATCTAATGGCCTTGACAAAATGCACTTGGGCACAGTGTATCTAAAGGATTACAAAAAATAGCATGCATCACTTTCAAAAATGAACCTAAGAAAGATTGGAGTGTATGTCCCAATCCATAGGTTGGAATTGGACATGTAAGGTACTATTGGAAACCTCATAGAATGAACTTTATTAAATAGCATAGATTCCCAATGCAAGGTACCAAATATGTATGGAAACCAAGTTCAAGATATTGGGGTTAAGAACAATGGTTCAAGACATCAAGGTTACAAGCAAGAAGGTTCGAGACACCAATGTTAAGAAGGTTCAAGATAGTATCCAAGGGTGTGGACATCAATTCAAGGGGGACTAGGGGCTGAATATTGACGATAATCATCTCTAGAAGGGGAACAGAGTGTTCGAATCAAGAAATGATAGGCAAGAGATAGGTAATCCTCAACCATGGCTTTTGGGGCAAGTGATTAGCCCATCACACTCCTAGCCCGTAGTTCATGAGATATATTCCCCTTAGATAAAATAATTGCATTAAGAAGTAATTTAGAGAGTATGTACTTGTGCATGAGGTTAGGTGATGTTTCATACATAGAATGTATGAGGTGATCTAGATGCATAGCCTAGTTGGCTATGAGTGTGCACACATCTACTTACCATGCTTTCAATATAGTTGCTAAACTCATTTCATGAGTCTTCAATACTTCTAGGAGTGCTAGAGTGTTACTAATAGATTTTATGGAAGTGGTTTATAAAAGACATATTATTCTTGGTTTGGAATTATTCAATCTTAGTGATCACCAGATATAAAGCAAGTTCTGTCCACTTCAAATAAGTTTCATTTCATCATTTAGAAGGTCGTGTTATAGTTCCACTAGTTTTTATATTTTCCTTTTATCTCTTCACTTGCTATGAGATAATTATTTCCATAGACTAGCTCCGGATTTATTTTGTATCAGGATTTAGTTATAAAAAGAACTCTCCAATGGATATTCTTTCAACGTAATCCAAACGATAGCTTTTTGATGTAGATCAAATCCACCTCAAGCATAGTGTAAGCTTGATGTTCCAACAGCTCCCTCTCAAGCTAAAGTATGCTTGAGTCTTCATTCTCTAATAGGTGGAATACGTACCGTTGTTTCAAATTTGCAAAGCTTTATTCCAGCAAGTACCTTCATCATCATATCTGCTACTTGCTTTGCAATTGGAAGAAAGGAACTATAATCTCCTTTTCCATGAGCTTCTCCCTGATGAAGTGGTAAAGAACCTCTATGTGTTTAGTTCTTGCATGGAAAATAGGGTTCATTGTTTGATGCATGAAACTTACATTATATCCAAATATGTGAGGTTTGGAACTCACAAGTCCCAAATCTGTATACAATGCTTTTAACCATATTGCCTCTTGAGTTGCTATGGTCAAACCTCTATACTCTGCTTCAGTTGAGTATAAAGCAATTATTGGTTGCTTCTTGGAACTCCATGACACTAGCTTTGAACTTGCAAATGCTAAGTAACCAGAGGTAATTCTTCTATCATCATTAGCTCTTGCCTAATTTGCATCTAAATAGATTTTGATATCCAAATGTAAAGAATACAGATAGAATATATCTTCATTGATTGCACCTTTGAGATACTTAAGTACTCTCTTAGTTGCATGCATGTGTGTTCTTGGCAAATGCATGAATTGGCTTAGCACTCCTACACTACATGAGATGCCTGCCCTTGTATGAGTAGCATATATCAAGCTACCTACCAAGCTTTGATATTCTTTAATGTCTTCAATTTTCTCAACTTCATAAATACTAAGTTTATAATTCATCTCCAAAGATGTACCTGTAGGTTTAGTGTTCTCCATTTTGAATTTAAGAAGTAGATCTTGAATGTATCTTCTCTAAGTCCAATGCATTCTTTCATCTGTGTATATGACCTGCATACCTAAGAAATATGTGAGCTCACCTAAATCAGTGATTTTGAACTTTTCTTGCATATGTCTCTTGATCCTTTGAATGCCATTCAGATCATCACTTATCATAATAATATCATCTACATATACACAGAGATAGATAACCTCATTGTGATCCCTTTTGTTTGAATAGAGAAGGATGTGAGTTTCTAGGTTTGAACCCTTGATCTTGCACGTATAAACCAACCTATAATTCCAAGTTCTAGGAGCTTTTTTCAATCCATACAATGCTTTCTTATGTCTGCAAACATAAGATGCATGAATAAGGTTTTCAAAACTTAGAGGTTATGACATGTATACCTCTTCACTTATCCAATCATTTAGAAATGCATTTTTTACATCAAGTTGGAGGAGTCTCTAATTTCTTGCGGGAGCTACACTTATCAGTGTTCTGATTATAGTCATCTTTGCAATATGTTTCCTCATAGTCTACACCACGAGTTTGTGAGCATCCTTTGGCAACTAATCTTGCCTTGTATCTACAAATTGATCCATCTGAGTTTCTTTTAACTTTATATATCCATATGCAATCAATTACCTTTTGATTGGATGACATTGGAACCAAATCCCAAGTGCTCATCTCCTTCAATGCATCTATTTTTCTTCTTTCATGGCCTTTTCCCAATTAGGGTTTCCCTTTGCCTCCTCATAGGTTGAGGGTTCTTCTAAAATTGAGTCTTTTGCCAAGTAGATTGAATTTTTGGCAACAAATATCGAATCATATCCATACCTTTCTGGTTGTTTCTTCTCTCTTGTTGATCTTCTAAAAGCTTGCTTGGAGCATTCTCCACACTCTTGCATCTTTGCTTTGCCTCTTGACTTCCATAGTTTGTAATCCTTTTCCCTTTCATCTTGGTCATCATCTGTATCACTTCTTGGATCTTGGACCTATGTATCATGCTTGCTTCCTAACTCATGAGAATCAAAATCAAGATCATATGGTAGAGTTACCTTTTGTTTGTCTGCATCATACTAAAAACTATGTTCTTCAAACACAATATCTCTACTTATAGTGAATTGGTTGGTCAAAGGATTATAGAACCTGTAATCTATGTAGAACAAATGATCATCTTGTTTATATTCTTTCTGGCTTAGATTCATTAGAAGCAATGAGTCTTCATGTGCTTGATCTTCAGAATAATTGTTGTAGTCCCTTCTATTATGGCCACCATTGTTATTGTTGAAGTTGTATCCACCTATGCCTCTAGTTGAAGTTGTGTCCACCTACACCTCTATTGCTTCCATATCCACCTCTTCCACTTCCTTTTTGGGTCTTTCCATTGAACCAATAATTTTGAGAGGTGTGGTTAATCTTATCACATATGTCACAAGGTTGAACAGTCTAACCTTTGGTTGAACATTCTGAACTTTGGTTGTTTCATGCTTTTGTCCTTTCTTCTTCCCTTTCCATTTGCTCTTGCTTGCAAAGTTGGCTTAGGAAGTGTCCTCTTCATCTTCTTCCTTCTTCTTGCCTTTCAACTTCTTGTCCTTGTTATTTACCATGATAGGAGTTACCTTCCTTTATGCTATTGTTGGCCTCTTGATTGAAGAGTTGTCCAAGAAAGATGTTGAAGTCTGGATTTTACCCATCCATGATGAGATCATAAGCTGTGATGAAGGATTGTCATTGCTTATCACTTTGAATCCCATTGAGAATTTGCCTCATGATAGCCTCTTCTTCAATCAGCTCTCCAATGGATGCTAACTGATCCACAACCTCCTTGAACTTGGTAACAAACTCTATGATGGTTTGTTTAGGTGTCTTCTTCATTTGGTTGAACTTGTTCTAAATATGATTCTTTCTTGCTTTGATACTAGCAGAAAAGAAATCCTCTAGGGCATCCCAAGTCTTTTGAGATGTTTTGCATCTTCTAATATGTGATAATAGAAAGTCAGAGATAGAGTTTAGTATGTAGGACCTTACTTGAGCATCCCTTGTGCACCAAAGTGTGAGTTTATCTGTCTCCTCTTATGTAGGTCCTCCTTTCGATCTTGGAATAGGAATAGCTTCATCACCTGCTACAATTCCATAAAGATTTCTACCTTGCAAATAGGCATCCATTCTAATTTTCCTAGCCACATAGTTGTGTCAATCAAACTTCTCAATTATTGAGGGAAAGCCATCACCCATCTTGATCTAGCTCTGATACCAGTAAAAGAACTTGGAGAAGCTTGTAGAAGGTAGAAAATTGAGTTGTGAAGCGATGAAGTTTGATCCATCCAATCGGCACAAGACTAGCCCTTGAGCTTATGGAGACTCAAATAAACCGTATAGGCATGCGACAAGTGAAATAAAATGCGCTATGTACTTTGGGGCATCAAGGAGAAATATACGACAGAAAATAGAAAGGTTTGCACATTGATTAGCTTAGAAAAAAACTTATTATCTTTGGATGAGACAATCAACTTATATTGCTTCCATGTAATGGACAGTGATTTTAAGTCTTTATATAGACTCTTGAAGTGCCCCACAACTTCTACAAGTGGATTTTGAGTTCAGATGAAGGCAAGTCTAGCTGTTGGAGAGAATCAATTCACTTTCCTATAATTTAGGAAAAGTGAAGATCTAGTTTGATCTACTTATAGGCGATTGATTGATTCATTGATTGCAACTCAAGAACCTCAAATTTGTGGAAGTTTAGCTCTCTTTTTCTCCGTTTACATGTGTAAAGCTCTAGGATTTTACAATGGTAAATGATCCATAAAATCTTTTTAAAAATACAATAAATGAGCATAAGTAAAAAACTCTCCAATTGACATTCTTTTGACGTAATTCAAACGATAGTTTTTGATGTAGATCAAATCCACCTCAAGCATAGTGTAAGCTTGATGTTTCAATATTTATGTTGTATACATATGGACTCATCGGGCCTCAGGGGGATTCCTAGAGTATGCCCAAGGCAAGGAATCCTATTTCTTGGTGGAAATGCTAGAAAGGAAGTAGAGATAGTTGTTTATTTTTTAGTATCTAGTATTTTAGACACCCAACACACTAATCTTAATATTTGGAATCACAGGGTGGGACTTCTAGATTCATAGCTCCTTCTATATCATTCAAGATAATGATTTTAGAAGGAGGAATGTCATATTACAAAGTGTACATGCCCGGAGGAATGATAAGTTCCTAGATTGGCGGATAGCTAAGGCCAAAAACCATGAGTTTTATGGTTGTTACCTATTCATGATGGCCTGCTGAATAGGGAGACCATCTGATGGACTCTCGATGGCAAATCATCAATGAAAGTCACAACATAAAGATAGTCTCAAAAGAAGGTGTTTGCATATGACCATAGACATCACTGTGAACAAGTTACAATTTTTGAGTAACTCGGCCTGAACCTTCTTTTGGGAAGGAGGAACACTACATGTTGCCCAGAATACAGCCTTCATGGACAAGTTTACCAGGTGCTTCAAGTTTGGGCAGACAGGACACCATTTCAAATTTCTACAAGCATAACAAACTAGCAAAATTTAGATGACCAAAGCATGCATGCCAAAGCTTTGCATCTGACATAGCCTAAGAAACTTGAACTACACATGCTGAATCATTCATAAATTTTTCATAATCTATGAGCTTATACAACCAACAACATAAAATGCCAAAAGCAATAATGATGTCCCCATTTGATAGTTCATGAATTGCACATATGTCATCAATAAGTTTCACAACAAAGCCGATCCTGGCTAATGCTAAGATTGATAACAAATAAAGCATCTCAATGTAAAAAAACTACAATCAACAATCGTTAGAATTATCTTACAAACTCCTTGGAACAAATAAAGCATCTCACAATGTAAAAAAACTACAATCAACAATCAGAATTATCTTACAAACTCCCATAATAGGATAAGAGGAGTTTTTGGTGCATGTGACAATATTCCCTATAGGGGCATGCTCAATTGAAGTGAAGCAACTAAATTATGAGGTAATATGTTTGGTTGTCCCACTATCAAAGTCCCAAACATTTGATTCTATTGTAGACATATAGTGTTCTTGAGAAGATGGATCCAATGGTAGTAAATTCCTGTTCTTCATTTTGAATAAGATTTACATCCTCTGATTTGGGTGTAGAGGCCTCTACAACAACAATTCCAGCTTCTTTTTTCTTTGCCTCTTTTGCAGCCCATTTTGGAAAACTCTTTATGACATTATCATTTCCTTTTTCATTTACCTTTGCCCTTTTGACTAGCTAAGAAAGCTTGATCTATAACATGCATAATGGACCTATTCTTTCTAGATCGATCTTCCTATAATAGAACACAAAGTAACTCCTCAAATGTTGAGGTATTTGGATTTCCTTTCATCATCAATCAAAGAGTAGAAGCAAAACTCTGATATGAATCTAGAAGACCATTCAAAACAGTCTGCACAACTGAACTGTCAAGCAAGACTTCATGAGCAAAAATCAATTGCTCCTTCAAATCTTTGATCTTTGTCAAAAAACTGTCCATGGAATCTCCTTCATTCATGTGCTCATTCTCCAATTGTTTTTTGAGGTAAGCAACATGAGTCTCATTCCTTGCTTGGTATAAAGTCATAAGTGTATCTCAAGCATGCTTTAATGTTGTGCAAGAGCGAATGTGAGGAATAATGGCATATTTGATAGACAAGACTATCAATGCATGTGCATGAGCATCTCAATCATCCGAACAAAGTTTCTCTACAGTAGATGTAGTAAGAATTGCAACACGAATAGGAACCTAAAGAATATCACCATTTTCAATGCCATCTGCATCACCTTTAGCAACTGTGTTTGTAGGTGGAATAGGATGTTTTTCAACACCCTGCACAATATTCCACAATCCTTTGCAACCAATACATGATGCATCATATAAGCCTAATGGGTAATTGGTACCATCCAACTTATCCTCAATAGCCAATATATGGAGTATATCACTGCTTTCAATCATGGCCACTGACTAAAATACCTTGATGTAGGAAAATTATTGTATCTCAAAAAGTTGAATATAAATACCCTATCGAGTTCTTCTAGCAAACCAAAATTGGTATATATCTTTGGTGCAAAAAGATAAAATTGCCTGCATAGGCACTACGATAATGTGTTTGGAGGTTGAGATGAGCTTAAATCACAATTTTGACACCTTAGAGTGAATTAGTTTTGAACTCCTACTCACCCTGAGTATGCTCACCAAATTTTGTGTGATTTTGAGGTTGTGACTGAAGGGGTGTCGATGACGCCCTAGATGAAGCGATGACCTACTCTGATACCAATTGTTAGAGTTCCAGGTATATGGAAGCACATGAATAACACAAGGAAGAAAAAGAAGCTTGGAGCACAATGCATAATATTTGATTTATTTGCCAAGAGAATGCACAAAGAAAAGTAATCCGTTAGGGTTATAGGCATATATACAAGCCAAGGGAAAAAACCTCCTTAAAAGGGAAAAAAGTGCCCCGACAGTCCTAATGTGTTCACACACATCACTATCTAAATATATCAAGATCCAACTATTGTAGGATAACTCTATCAAAGGAAGAAAACTATCTCAATCTATTTGTTTTTTTTAACCATATGCTCAATGCATGTCTTCTAAGATCTTGTTTAATCATTCAGTTTGCCAGTTGTCTGTGGATATGCTCCACTACTCATCTTGAGTTGAACTTGTAGATTTTTGAATAGTGTTTCTAGAAACTTCTAGTAAATCTAGAATCTATATCCAAAAGTATGGATTAGGCAAAACCTGTAGTATAAATATGTTTTGTGTTGGGTATGTAAGGATCATGTGACCTTACCCCCATATTCATATATATACATCATTAAATCGCAAATCACAGAGTAGCATATTTTCGCCATAAGAACCCTAATCGATCTTGGAGGTTGAATTTGCTTTGGAACTTCTTCGAGAGAGATTTTTGGTGTGCAAGCTCTTATTCTTAGAGCTTGAAGGCATTATCCATGTATGATCACTGTGGTAGCTCCTCCATATGAGAGTAGAGCATGATCTTGTCATGTGTTTGGCATGTGAGATGACATTGTGGTATACCTTCGTTTCGAGGTTTATGTCATCATGATTTCCATCATGGATGTATAGTGGCATTGTAGTTTATATCTTGCTTATGCCACTTGGTTATGGATTTACTTGTCGATTGCTCACATTTTATGAGAGATTGATTGGATCTTGTTTGATACTTATATCTTTTGTTTTCTTTGCAGATACATGATCCAGATTGGAGCCTCAGTTGCACATATGTTTATCACCTTGATTGGATATTACTTTAGCATATGGTCATTGATTGATATCTATTTGCCAGTGTGATTCTTGGTGAAAGGTGGTGACAGGTTACTCATTGTTCTTTTGCTACTGGCTATCTTGTTTGATTGCTCAGTTTATAGGGGATACTTTGTGGAATTTTTTCCAAGATTCTTTCATATCTACTTGGTCAGTTTGGAGACTTGGTGAGCAGTCTTATGCTCATGGTTTTATATGCATGGTAGGTGCATGGTTATGTGATAGGTTGTTCACATGGTTCCTTCTTCAGTGAGACATATGTGATGTGAGTTATGCATATGGATATGTAGGTGTGATCCTATCGAGGATCAAGTATTATTTCTAGTCTCTTGTTACATTGCTAGTCTCTTGGATTGCCAGCATGGTGTCTTCTCAATTTGATGGAACCGACTTTTCGAGATGGAAAGCTCAGATGTGGCATACATTGGTTCATGTAGGGTTACATATGTATGTGCATAGAGATGCACAGAGGCCTCGTGACATGCCCAACCATGTATGGATGGATATGGATGCATTGGCCAACTCCACTATTCCATTACAGCTTGTGGATTCTATATATGAGTATGTTATGTATGAGGAGATGAGTAGTGCATTATGGCAGAGACTACATGGTATGTATGCGAGTCCATTGAATCATGTGAGACATAGATCACATTGACAGTTTTGATGTTGGCACTCTGGTCATGAGGACTATACTCGACGATATTTCTTTAGGCGGATGCGACGAAGACATCAGAGACATGCACGTGATGCAGATCAAGTAGTTATTTTAGGAGATTCTATGGTAGTTGATTATGCTAGTGATGGTGATATCACTTTCTCCTATGGTTCATCTAAGGATTCCTCTTGCTCATTGGATAGCACATATATGGCTTGGTTGCTTAATGCATTAGCCAGTTTTCATGTTACTCCACATCACGAGTGCTTTTGTCGATTCTCTGGTGAGAGTCATGGATGTGTGCACATGTGTGATGGTACGACATATGACCTTGGAGATGCATGCCTAATGCTACCTAGTGGAGCATCACTTATACTCAGACATGTACGTTATGTGCCTTCATTCCCTATGAACTTGATTTCAGTTAGCCAGTCATAGGAGAGCAGGTGTTATGCATTCCTTGGTGAGCATCATTTTTAGTTGTAGTTGGTACAACTTATGCTTGTTAGAGGTGCTAGGATTGGGCACAGGTATCCACTACAGATACTTCATGTGAGAGATAGTCTCGTCTTAGTGGGAGTTGAACCTTATGTGTGATGTGAGACTCATCATGTCTCATTTTGGCTACCTACAAATAGTTCTATTCACATTCATGATGCACATCTATGGCAGGATTTAGATGCTCAAATGGATGCACATGTAGAGCATGTTTTGGATGGTCATGATGCTTATATAGAGCATGATTGTTTTGATATATGGATGCTATTATGGAGCATACTTTGGATGATCAGTTGGATGCTTTAGAGCATGATGTGGATGCTCATGTAGAGCATTGTGATGATACTCAGTTAGAGTATGATCATCACTTTCACCTTGGTGTTGATGTTGTGTAGTTAGCTCATGTGGAGCATGATGATACACTTGGTGTGGTAGAGCAAGATAGATCTTATGATACACAGTGTATGCCAGAGCATACTAGCTCTCATGATGCACAACTAGACACATCCTTTGTTGAGAGGATGATTGATTTAGATATTGATGAGTTTGCGATCATGTAGTCATTCTTGGATTCGCTCATGCCAGATGTTGACACAAATATGTCAAGACATATTGTCCTTGACGATGGTGCTCCTTGGATACAGGCATGGCTAACATACTTAGGTTAGCTAGGATAGCACATGTTTCATCAGCATTCGCGAGTCTGATGTACGATTTGTTATGCTCGAGACCAGACATTGGAGTTGCTATTGGAGCATTTGCACTTGGAGTTGTCAATCATTTGATGATTGACATAGGCATAGAGCGATTGGGAGCTTTGCAAGAACTTCATCAGTTCTTGCATCAGTCAGATGTGAGCTCGAATCTTATCGATATGAGTCTAGAGCAGTTTGAGGTGCATGGATACACCTTGTTCGAGGCAGTTGGTGTAGGCTGATTTGTATGGGTAGAGATCCAGACTCTTCCTGTACATTATTGTATAGTCCTACATCATTCTTTTTATGTGTTACCACTTATAGTCACATTGACCCTTCAGTGGGAGATTGTTGGGGATGTAAGGATCATGTGACCTTACCCCCATATTCATATATATACATCATTTATAGAGCATTGCCTCAAGAGAGATCATTATGTGGGTTTCGAAGCTCCCACGCATGTCCACGCATCTCTCTTCTCTTCTCTCTCCCTCCATCTCCTCCTTCCTTCTCATGTTTTGCACATCGAAACCCTTCATTGTGAACAAACAATTCCACAACTTGAGAAGCTTCCACTATTTACTTTGTCAGAATAACATGCACCATTTTACACAACCAATCAACAAATACAAGGATAAAATTATTTTGGCACATTATTCTAGTTGAACCCATTATGAAATCCATCTAAATACTATCCCAAAAAATATTCTGGTATCTCTAACGGATTTAATAAACATGGAGGACATGTCCTCTTTGATTTATTTACACGACACTTAAAAACTTTCTCTCGTAATTATGAAGATCTCTAGCCAACTTAGGCCACCAATATGTTCATATGATTTGTTGTAAAGTTTTCTCAAAATGAGGAAGTCCTACAAAGGTCATCATGGCTTTCAAAATGACTTGCTTTTCTTAACTTCCCGTCTTGGAAACTAAGCACTCAAATTTTCCCTTTCTTTTAAAGCAATCCTTGTTCAACTTGAAAATTAGAAATGAATTTTTATCATGATCATCTGACAACTAATTCATGATGGCCTAGCAATCTATACAGGGCAGTACAATAGAGATGAGGTACCTACTCAAGTCTATGTGTTTGTTGTTTAGGAATCATTGGCTTGGATGTGTTTTCTTCATTCATGGAGGAAGTTTTGAAATAGATATGTGGAGCAATTGAATTTCACTTGCCTCTACCATGTAGATGGAGTAAAAAGTGCAATTTATGTAGAAGTGCTTACTTGCTAAGTTTAAAGCCTTTGCAAGGAATCATAATATGTCTACTTCCTATCCTCCCTTTCCTAAGACAAGGAACTTATTATGTACTGTTTCTTTATCAGAACAACAAGTCATCTCTCCTTCTATTATCGATTGATCTTTAATGAGCTCATTGATACCGTAGATAGGAAGATGGAGTCATACTGAAAAAAAGTGTTGATTGTAATATGAAGATGAGAGGTTTTAAGTGTGTAATCTAGTGTTTGTCTTGATCTATGTTGTCAAACTTGGTTCACTAGCTCTAACACATATGGATGCATGGACACACTACACCAATCTATGAGTGTAGGTTGTAGAAGGCCACTTTTCTCCAAGTACTCGCATGCCATGTCTAATAGGGCATTCTTAAGGATTGCTTAATCATGCAAGTAAGTCAGCATGGTTGTAAGTAGGAGGTAAGGTGCAACATTAGACGAATTAGATATTGGGGGAAGTATCTCAACCCCTATGCAATGATGAAGCATGAATGGCCTCCATAGGTACCCTTCTTTGACCTTAGGTTGACACTCAAGGTCAAGCACAATGCATGGGAGCACATCAAAAAAGTGGATACACAAGAAGAAGGAGCAAGTAGGGAGCTCCAAGAAGTGCATGTCAAATTTTTAGAAGAAATCCCTATAAAATAGTGATTTTCATTCTATAGTATACCATGGTCCTCAATTGTGCATTAATCAATCCTTCTATGAAAAAAGACACGCTTTTAGGCACTGATGGTTTTTCATCCTGAGGGCATCTATCCAGATATCGTTTGAATCTTTTGTGACTTCTCTAACACAAAAGACACGCTTTTAGGCACTGATGGTTTTTCATCCTGAGGGCATCTATCCAGATATCATTTGAATCTTTTGTGAATTCTCTAACACTTTCATCCTGTTTTTTGCCTAAATGTGTGGATCAATGTAGCTATACTATATTTAATTCTAGTTTTGGAGAATTCTTCTAGAATCCTTCCAAAACTTTTCTATTTCTACAAATGTTTCCTTTCTCAATGGTAGAAACCTTGTCAAGGTAGCTCTTGACAAAGTTAATCCAAAGGCTTCAAATTGTGTCCTATACTCTTGTCTTTCTTCTGATCAATTTACCTTATTTTTTATTTTTTTATCATTTGATTTTCTGTTGATAATTTTGATATTGTGCAATCTAAAGAAAGTTGTGTTTTTTATTATTTTTTGAACAATCATGATTCTTGTTGGAGTTGGACGTCTGCGGAAGCATGCGAACAACACAAGGAAGAAGAAGAAGCTTGGAGCTCAACACACAATACTGAATGTATTACTAGAGAATGTACAAAGATAAGTAGTCCATTAGGGCAATAGGCGTATATACAAACAGGGGGAAAAAACCTCCTAAAGAGGGAAAAAAGTGCCCCGACGGTCCTAGTGTGTTCACACACATCACTACCTAAATATATCAACAAATCGCTCTTGGGGGTGATGTGGTGAACAAGAAGCTGGCGCTCATGTATAAGGAAGTGCCAAGCTATGTGGAAATCTCTCCACAAAAGAAAGTAAGCCCAAAGCTTTGCGAAAAGCTTCAAACTTCTCCCTAGGCAAAGCCTTCGTGAAAAGGTCTACAATATTCTCGTGTGTGAACACATATGCCAAGCTAATCTCCCTAACAGAGAACCTCTCCGTGACATAATGATAATGCACCTCAATGTGCTTTGTGCGAGCATGGAACACAGGGTTCCTCGCAACTGCCAATGCGCTCTGACTGTCTGTGAAGATGGTGGTGGCAGAAGACTGACCAACACCCAAATCAGCCATAAGGCATCTAAGCCACACAGACTCAACAGTCACTATGAAAGCTACCCTATACTCAGCCTCACAAATAGAAGTGGCCATAGTAGGCTGCTTCTTGCTCAACCAAGATATACGTGAGCTACCAAGCATGAAGCAAATGCCACTAGTGGACACATGAGTGTCATAGCAACCAGCCCAATCAGAGTCTAAAAAAGCATGCAAATTTGGCGGTAGTGATCCCCCTTGGGATAAAACAACCCAAGTAGCCGAGTACCACTCAAGTAGTGAAAGATGTGCTTAATCACCTACCAATGACTCCTAAGCAATGCATAAACCTGCTCATCTATGAGACATCAAACCAAATATCTGGCCGAGTAATGCATATGTAAATCATGTATCCAACAGCTTGCTGATAGAGAACAACATCAAATGCATCTCTAGCATCATGAAGAATCAGTTGTAAACCTGTCTCCATAGGAGTGGCAATAGGTTTACAGTCTTCAAGGCCAAACCACTACAATAATGTGTCAATATATTTTGTTTGACACAATGCCATTCCACCATCAACATGCATACACTGAATGCCCAAATAATGATGCAAATGCCCCAAATCAGACATCTCAAATGAGGCATGTAAATCAGCCTTGAAATCGGCAATATTCTTCTCATGAGGACTAGTGAGTAGCATGTCATCAACATACACCACAATTATCAGAAGTACATCATTAGCATGCTTGACATATAAGGTGCTTTGAGTTGGACTCTTCTCAAAACCATGTGCAATCAGATAGGCATGTATCTTTCAATACCAAGCACGTGGTGCTTGCTTTAAACCATATAATGCCTTCTTTAACTTGCACACCTGGTTTTCATGCCCTTTCTACACAAAGCCACGGGGCTGAAAAACATACACTTCTTCATGCAAGTCACCATTCAGAAATGTTGTTTTCATGTCCAACTGATGTACATTCCCACCATGATGAGCTACAAGTGCACATATGCTATGAACAATAGTCATTCAGCAAGTAGGAGCAAAGGTTTCATCAAAATCAATGCCTCTTTCCTGCGCATAACCCTTTGAAACAAGCCTAGCCTTATACCTGTCAACTATACCATCAGGTTTATGCTTCAGCTTGTATACCCACTTAGTGCCAATGGCCTTCTTTCCAGGAGGCAAGTCACATAAAGACCAAGTACCATTCTTCATTATAGCATCATATTGAGATTGCATAGCAACCATCCAATTTTCTGAATTTTATGCTTCATTAAACAAAATAAGCTCAGTCTTATCACAGAGACTAGATGTAGCCATAGCATAGCAATCTGATGCAAAAGAGGTAGTATGAGAGCTTGATTGAGTGCGATATGACAGAGTTGCATCTAATTTGCTATCATGTAAAGTTTGCATCAACCATTTTGGCATAGTTTTTGCCTGCTCAATATTAGCTCTCTCATCAACAAGTGCATCATGTAAATCTGCATCAGAAATGGGATGATCTACATCATCACATGAAACCTACAAAGGCTGAGAAGTTGCCTCATTAGGACCAACACTAGATTGTCCACCTGTAAAAAGTGGCAGCAAAGTATCATACATGTCTTTGGAGCTAACATATGTCTCCTTAGTACATGAAAGCAATGGTTGAATATCATCTTCCACAAAAACAACATCACGGTTAACCAGAATGCATTTAGTCTGTGGATGATACAGATGATAACCTTTACTTTCAGAACTCTACACAATAAAAATACATTTTAGTGCTTTATCATCCAATTTTCTACGATGTTATTAATGCACTAATGCATATGCCAAACAACCAAAAACATGCAGATGAGCAACCGATGGCTTGCGATCATGCCAAGCCTCATATGGAGTGATATACTAGAATGCTTTAGTGGGACACCTGTTAAGTACATATGCTGCACACATGGCAGCCTCAAGCCAAAAACTATGTGGTAAAGCCTAACTCTTGACCATACACCTCTCCATCTCCATGAGTGACATGTTCTTTTGTTCAACAACTCCATTCTGTTGAGGTGTATATGGCACTGTACACTGGTGTTTTATCCCACATTCAGCCAAAAATCCATTAAAATCAGAATACATACATTCCCCTCCTCGATTAGAATGGATGGTGCCCATTTTACATGCTGACAAATTTTTGGCCAAAACCGAAAATTGTTTGAAGCACATGAACATTTTGGACTTTGCCTTCAACAGATATACCCATGCATGCCTGGATAAATCATCGATGAAAGTCACGAAGAAAAGATAATTTCCAAAAGAAGGTGTCTGCATAGGACCATAGACATCACTATGTACAAGCTACAATTTCTGAGTAGCCCGAACTTAACCTTTTGGAAAGGAGGAATGCTGCATTTTTCCTTAAATACACCCTTCACAAACATGTTTTCCAGGTGCCTCAAGTTTGGGCAAAAGGGACACCATTTCATATTTTTGCAGGCGTAGCAAACTCAAAAAATTCAGATGACCAAAGCGTGCATGCCAAAGCTTTGCATCTAACATAGTCTGAGAATCATGTACTGCACATGCCAAATCATTTACAAATCTTTCATATTCTAGGAGCTTATACAGCCCACAACATAAAATGCCAGAAGCAATAATCACATCACCATTTGACAGATCATGAACTATACATCTATCATCAACAAATTTCACAACCAAGCCAATCTTGGCTAATGCAAAAACTGATAACAATTTTTTCTTGATCCCTGGCACAAACAAAGCATCTGACAAAGTGAAAGAACTACCATAAACAATATTCAAAATGATCTTACGAACTCCCATAACAGGATAAGAGTTGTTGGTGCATGTAACAGTATTCCCTCTAGGGGCAAGCTCGAGTGAAGAGAAGAAAGTGCACTGCGAGGTAATATGTTTGGCCGCCCCACTGTCGAAGTACCAAACATCTGAGTCTACTTCAAACATGTAGTGCTCATGAGAAGATGGGTCAAAACTACAAACAGTAGTAAACACTCATTCTTCTTCCTACACAAGATTAGCAGACTCTATTTTTGGTGTAGAGGCCTCTACAACAACCATTCAAGCCTCTTTCTTCTTTGCCCCTTTAGCAGCCAGTTTTGGACAGTTCTTTATGATATGATCATTTCCTTTGCAGTACTTGCAAAACAATTTTTGCTTTTCTGATTTCTTTTCATGTTTGTCTTCCCTCTTCGATTGTGCAGAATTAGCAGATTTTTGCTTAGTAGTTGAAGAGCTCCATTTTCCTTTGCCCTTCTTACTAGCCAGGAAAGCTTGGTCTACAACATGCATAATGGACCTGTTCTGCCTGGATTGATCCTCCTGCAACAGAACAGAGACTAACTCCTCAAATGACAAGGCATTTGGATTGTCTTTCATCATCAACCAAAGAGTAGAAGCAAAACTTTGATATGAATCAGGACCATTCAGAACAGTCTGCACAAGTGAATTATCTGGTATAACCTCATCAACGAAAATCAATTGTTCCTTCAAGTCTTTGATCTTTGTTAGAAAATTGTCCATAGAATCATCTTCATTCATGTGATCACTCTCCAACTGTTTTTGGAGCTAAGCAACACGAGCCTCATTCCTAGCTTGATACAACGTGGTAAGTGTATCCCAAGCATCCTTAGCCATTCTGCAAGAGCGAATGTGAGGAATAATGGCAGGTTTGATAGGTAAAGCTATCAATGCATGTGCCTGGGCATCTCTGCCATCCCAACAAATTTTCTTTATAGTAGGTGCAATAGAAACGAGGCAACACGAACAGGAATATGCAGAATATCATCATCTTCGACACCTTCTGCATCAGCTTCAGTACCTATAGTTGTGACAGTTGCAGATGTGATAGGACGTTTTTCAACACCCTGCACAATGTTCCATAGTCCTTTTGCAACCAATACATGTCGCATCATATAAGCCCACAATGGGTAGTTGGTACCATCCAACTTATCCTCAGCAGCCAAGATACGAAATACATCACTGCTTTTTGCCATGGCCGGTGACTAAAATACCTTGATGCAGAAAATTGATTGTATCTCAAAAAGTTGAACCAAAGTGCCCAGACGAATTCTGTTAAACCTGTAGCAAACTTCGAGATTCTTATACTGGTGAACCGAAACTGGTATATATCTTTGGCACAAAAAGACAAAATAGCCTGCACAAGCATTGTGATAGTGCATTCGGAGGTCGAAACGAGCTCAGATCGCAATTTTGAAATGAGCTGATATGCTCACCAAAATTCGTGCGATTTTGAGACTGCAACCGGAGAGGTATTCATGATGCCCTAGATGAAGCGACGACCTGCTCTGATACCAATTGTTGGAATTAGACGTCTGCAAAAGCACGCAAATAGCACAAGGAAGAAGAAGAAGCTTGGAGCTCAACACACAATACTGAATGTATTACTAGAGAGTGTACAAAGATAAGTAGCCCATTAGGGCAATAGGTGTATATACAAGTCGGGGCCAAAAACCTCCTAAAGAGGGAAAAAAGTGCCCCAGCGGTCCTAGTGTGTTCACACACATCACTACCTAAATATATCAACAATTCTATGTAGAGAATCATGTTTTTTTCTTCTCAAAATCAAGATGCTCTATTGAGAATCATAATTTTCTATCTCAAAATCATGTTTTTTGGTTCACAATCATAATTACTCACAATCATGATTATTTGAAAGTTTGAGGTCAAAATCGTGAAATTATGAGCTTCAAAATCGTGTTTTTTTCCATAATTGTGACTTTTAGTAATTGTGAGGTCAAAAGCATCAAATTTTGAGCCTCAAATTTTTTTTTTTTGGTTCATAATTGTGATTTTTCATAATCATGATTTGTTGTGATTCTAAGGTCAAAATCGTGAAATTTTTTGAGCGTCAAAATCGTGATTTTCTATCACAATCATGTTTTTTTTCTTCAAAGAATCGCAATTCTTTGAACTTTTTACAAACATTATTTTTGAAAATTGTGATTTGATATATTATTGATTTTTAATCATTTTTTGCAAGAATTTTTTAAAAGAATTATGAATATGATGCCAAAAGAAAGTTACCTTGGATTTTCTTGCTCAAAAGTTGTTGAAAACAATTGCTTCTAGCTATTATCATAGAATTGCCATTTTTTGCGCTCTCTCACGCACTCAATCACTCAATGAACACAATTTTCCCTAATTCTTGCTTTCATAGTCTCTATCAAAATCAAGATTTTCATTCTTTTTAAGAGATTTTAAATTTTACCTTGGATTTGAATGTGGTATTCTCTCTTTAATATTTTCCCATAAGATTTTATAATTTCTACAAAATTATTATGATCCTATCTTTCACAAACAATCGCCATTCTCTACAAAAAATTGTGTTTTTGGTTTTACCTTTGTCTTTTGCAATTGTTTTTCACTTTTCTTGAGGTGATACCTTCCCTTGAGGCCCAAAAATACTTCTCCTCTCCTTTGTTCCTACAAAACAAAATAATTGGTGATTTTTCAAGGAGAAATGTTCTTCTATATTAATCAAGAAATTCTTTTCTATCTTCTCTTTTTTATTTTTTCCTCTTTCTCTTCTTTCTATTCTGAGTATTGATGATTCACTAACATTATCTTTTTATCACAAGATTTTTTTTTTCACTTTTCTTCTCAATTTTTTGAATTTTTCTCAAACCCTGAAAATATAGTTAAAAAGCTGATAAAGAAAGATTGAGATCTTGTATTTTGAACTTAGAGAACAACATAAAACACCCTTGTCTTGCTTATCAACAAGATGAACGAAGAAATATTTCCCAAAGATAAACACACTAACCTTTTCATCTTTGCAATACTTGATGATTCACAATAATTTTGAAGAACTGTTTATTACCATCAACTTCGAAGATCCAACAAGATCCAAAGCTCTAGTGGTTGCAAGCTTTGCTCACTTCCCCAACAACAATGCCAAAAATGTTTGCTCTACTTTGGAGTTGTCCTCTCCAATCATCATAGTACATAGGAAAAAAAAACCTCAAATACTTTAAATTGTCGATTGGGTAAGTATACTAAGACCATAACCCCTTCTTCATCAATGAACTCCAAGATTTTCCATGCAAGATTCATTTCAGCAGAGATTTCACAACTTTTATTAAAAACTCTATGTTTTTTTTTTGTAGATAGAGCTATAAAAACGCTTTTTAAATGATTTTTGTGCATAAATTGTGCGACTTTTCATAAGGAAGACATTGGTCATATTAAATTTGAACTTCAGTAGATGTACCCTAGAGACGCAAAAATCATGATTCTGATGGAACCACATAGTCAAGTTAAACAACACTTTGCAAGGTTATTGAAGCTCAAATAGATGGAAATGAGCTAGAATCGCATGAAATACTCAAAAAAATATTGATCACAAAGACAAATCCATGAAAAAAACTCAAAAATTTATCTTCAAATCACCATAGAAGCTAGATGATGATATTAGAAGAGAAGACAAGAGCTCTTACATTCTCATTAATCATCAAAAGTACAAAATGATGCAACCTCCTAATAATGAGTCATCATTGACTTAAACTACTATTTCAAGTGTCCCTTTTCACATTTGAAATTAGATCCTCTAAACCTCTCTCCTAAATTTCTACTCACTTCAGAGCTCTAAAAATTCTCAAAAAATTACATAAATTACATCGAGCAATGACGAAGACTCTTCCTTGTTTTTACATCCATCGGAGTTATCTAAATTAGAAAATTATAAAATGTTGTTTTTTTCTTTTTATAAAAAATTCTCTTCCAACACATAGCATCATTTCATAAAACTTGTCCTTCTTTCCATAAAACTTGTCCTTCTTACTTGGCTCGAGTTACTCTTTCAATAGATTTTTGAACCATCTAATGTTAAAAGTCAAGCTTCAAGGAAAAAAATCACCGGAAAGCAATCATGGAAATGTGGACCAATGTAAGGAAACCAAAATCCATAAGGTTTCATCAAGACAACTCATTCAACCACTCCTTAAGTCATCTCAACTAATTCATCCAATTTATGGGGATGATTGGCAAAGGTGCTTCCTAGATTTTAGGGACCAACTTCTCACTATAAAAGTAGCATGTATCTTGACTTCTTTTGAGTTGTCTTGTTGTTGTTTTAGTTCATTTAGAGTATGTCTTGATTGGAGGAGTTGTAATAAGCAATCGCCTTGCCTAATCTAGCCCCTTGCTTGTTTATTATCTTTGACTATGCATATCTATGTGTCTGCATAGGCAATGTTGCAACTCTCTACCCCTAAGTTGTTAGCATTGGTTCTCCTTCATTGTTCATCCATGTGATGTAATCTTTGCATCATTGGATAGGTATTAGAGTCAATTTTAAGAACACCAATTCTCTAGAGCATTCTCTAAGTGTTTTGGGAGAATTTTTTATTTTAGTGAAGTTTGGTGATTGATATCTCTCTTTGTGTGAAGGCTCTATTGGAGATAGTTTTCTCTGCATTTTAAGGATTGGTTCTCCTTCTCTTTGTATCCATTTGCTATTATTTTTATGTCATTGGTTAGCTCCTATCATGCTTTAAAGTGAAGCAAAGTTTGAGATTCATTCTATAGTTAGTTGATGAGAAAAGCTTGTTGCAGGGAAGTGTGGTCGTTTGACTAGCCACTATACATCCAATACAACCAAGAAGACCTCTTGGACCTGGTGGTTGAAGATTTGCATTAACAAAATTTTGTTGAAAGTAGCTTGCATCAAGGGGGAGATATTCTACTCAAAGTTTGGTGAATTTTGGTGATTGATATCTCTCTTTGTGTGAAGGCTCTATTGGAGATAGTTTTTATTTTAGTGAATTTTGGTGATTGATATCTCTCTTTGTGTGAAGGCTCTATTGGAGATAGTTTTCTCTGCATTGTAAGGATTGGTTCTCCTTCTCTTTGTATCCATTTTCTATTATTTTTATGTCATTGGTTAGCTCCTATCATGCTTTAAAGTGAAGCAAAGTTTGAGATTCATTCTATAGTTAGTTGATGAGAAAAGCTTGTTGCAGGGAAGTGTGGTCATTTTTTGACTAGCCACTATACATCCAATACAACCAAGAAGACCTCTTGGACCTGGTGGTTGAAGATTTGCATTAACAGAATTTTGTTGAAAGTATCTTGCATCAAGGGGGAGCTATTCTACTCAAAGTTCAAGCTCACAAGGTGTTGTTATGCTTCCACAAGTTCATAGAATGATAATGTCTTGATGAGGCATGTGAATGGGAATTCAAGAAAAGTATATTAACACATGGTATATTAATAGTGGATGTAACTACCATATGCGTTGCAATGCTTCTTGGTTTACTAAGTTACTTGCTCCCAAAGGTAAAGGACATGTAGAAACAAGTGACGATATAGCCCATGAAATGTCCCATGTTAGAGATGTAATTTTGGATGGGAAGGAGGAAGGAAGATGTCTCAAGGATGCCTTGCATGTACCTAACATCACAAAAAACTTGGTGAGTGTAGGGAAAATGGTTGAAAGAGCTATCAAGTAAAGTTCAAAAAAGGTGGATGCTTTTTGGAGAACCCTAAGAAAGGGTACAAGGCCATAGCGAGAGGAAGGAAGCAAGGAAGAATCTTCACTTTGGAGGTAAACTATCATTCCACTCAACATGTCTACTTCACATATGGCAACAAGCAGATTTCATAGTTGGACTTGTGACATAAGAGGATAGGTCACATCAACATAAAAAGAATGAAGGAAATGCAATTCAAGAGGCTGGTTGAAGGGCCTCCCAACTTTGAAGGACAAGTTATGAAGCATTTATGTGAATCTTCTCAATTAGGAAAGGATGCAAGACTTTCATTCAAAAGGAATGGCTACATAAGCCAACACCCATTCGAGTTGATACATAAAAATGTGTGGGGGCCAACCAAAGAGCAATCCATTGGAGGTAACAAGTAATTTTTCACTTTTAAAGATGATTGCACAAGGATGGTTTGGGTTTATTTCATAAAAAATAAATCAGATGTGTTTACATGTTTCAAAATACCGCCATGTATCTTATGAATAGGGCTCCTACCTCAAGGATCCATGGTTTGAAACCATATCAAGATTTTTATGGTAAGAAACTTGATCTTTCCCATGTGGATATATTTGGATGTACTTGTTATGTACATGATCCAAGTGAATTGAGGCACAAGCTACAACTAAAGGGAGAAAAGTGTGTGTTTCTACAATATTCAAATGATCATAAAGATTACAGATGCTTTAACAAAAAAAAAAGGATTAGCATGGAGATGATGAAGGACAAATCGACATAGAGTTAAGTGTCCCAAGCAGTTCCATCAATTAAGATAATTCAAGGATGAACTCATAGTGGAGGGGATGCTCTTCATTAATCTATGAAGCACAATCAATCAACAAAGGAAAAGTAACATCAGTAGGGCTCGCACCGAAGAAAGTAATGAAGTTGAAGATGATGAAGGACACATGATGGAGAAAGGAGCCACATCAAAGAAAGAGATCAAGTACCTAAGGAAAAGGAAGTTTATTCCTCAAAAAGGTGAAGAAAGGAAGTATTCTAGGGTTAAGCATCCAACTCAAAGGTTTACTTATGATTCTTACATGGCAACTCATTATGCATATGTGAACAAAATAGTAGAAGATCATGAGCTTGATTTTTATGAAGATGCAAGCAGGTGCACTCAATGGAAAGTGGCAATACAAGACGATATTGTTGCACTTGAAGAGAATCAAACATGGACTCTAGTTCCAAGAAGGAAAACGTGAAGGTAATATTTAATAAGTGGGTGTACAAATTAAAGAGGAATTTAGATGGATCTATTTCTAGGTTCAAAACAAGATTGGTGGCCAAAGGTTTTGCACAAACCTATGGAGTGGACTTTGAAGAGACATTCAGCCACGTGGCAAAGATGAGCACCACTAGGAAACTCATTGCAATGGCTGCAAGCACATGATGGAAGCTCTTCCAATTGGATACCAAGAATGCCTTTCTCAATAAAGACTTGAAGGAAGAGGTATACATGGAGCAACTGCTAATTTTTGTTCATAAAAACTTTCCACATCATGTTTGTAAGTTGAAGAAGGGATGTTATGGCCTAAAGCAATCTCCAAGAGATTGGAACTAGAGAATTGTGGAGTATTCGATCAAATGTGGTTGCAATCAATGCAAAGCAGATCCATCTCTCTTCAAAGAGGAGAACTTACAATCTACATGTGTGTATATGTAGATGAGCTTATAATTACATGTAATGATAAAAAGGGCATTGAGGAGATCAAGGAAAAGCTAGGAAAGGAGTTTAGGATCTCTGATCTTGGAGATCTTAGGTATTTTCTTGGCATTGAAATTTTATACAAAGAAGAAGGTATTATGCTCATACAAAGGAAGTATGTTCTAGAACTAATTGAGAGGTTTGGGATGCTACATTGCAAGCCTATTCCAAATCCAATGGAAATTAATGTAAAGCTAAGCTCCATTGATGGAGAACCATTAGAGGATATAACTTTGTATTGATCTATTGTAGGCCCTTTCAATTATCCCATAATAACTAGATTAAACATATCCTATGGATTTGGAGTGTTATCACAATTTATGCATAGTCCAATGAATACACTTGCAAGCTGCAAGAAGAATGTTATGGTATTTCAAGGATACTATAAATAAAGGATTGTTCTACTCATGTGATATGATATGTAGGTGAAATCTTACTCCAATGTTGATTGGGCCGATTCAAAGGAAGATAAAAGGATTACAAGTGGTTACCTAGTCATGCTACATAGCAAGCTCATCTCACAGATTTCAAAGAAGCAACCCATAATGGGATTATCTTCCATCGAGGTTGAGTATAGAACTTTGGCTCAAGTCACATTATCTAATGTGCATTAAGAAGTTATTTGTGGAGCTTAATTTGGAGGTTGACACATATCTTATCTTTTGTGACAATATGAGTAGCAGTCATCTAGCATCGAGTCCTTTCTATCATGCTAGGACCAAGCATATTGAAGTGCACTATGACTTCATAAGGGAAAGGATGATATCCAATCAAGTTTCAGTACATCATATTGGTACCAAGGACCAAGTTGCTGACATGTTTACAAAGGCTATAGATGGAATAAAGATTTCAAAGTTCAATCAATGCATCACCATGAAGGAGCTCAGATGAAGATGAAGATTTGAAGCTTGAGGGGGAGTGTTAAAAGTCAAGCTTCAAGTAGAAAAAATTCATGGTAAATCAATCATGGACATGTATTCAAATATAAGGAAGCCAAGATGTTAGGTTCTTAAGCCCACGGAAAAGATGATTGTGAAAGCCTTTATTTTGCGCAAACCCCTTGGAATCGGTCTAACTGGATTACCTAGAGCCCATAATTATCCCTCGAGGAATCCTTCCTTGGTCTATGCACTAGCTCATAATTTCCCGGCAAACGCACCAAATGAAAAGGGTCTTTAGCCCAAGGAAAAAGTGATTATACGAGACTTTATTTTGTTCAAATCCCTCGGAATCGGTCCAATTGGATCACCTAGAGCCCACAATTATCTCGCAATGGATTCTTCCTATGTCTATGCACTAGTTCATACGCTTCCCGGCAAACGCACCAAAATGTATGGTTCCTATCCTCACTTTTGCTGCATACTCCAATTCGACTTTAAAATCTCTAGATCTAGATAACAATTTATGGCATTTTGACAAATCATCACCACCAACATTCGATCTGTTGATTGCCCTCTCATCTAAAATAACATCGAATTCTTGAGTCTGGAGCTCGAGAGGCCCCGTGGGAAAAAATAAAAAGGACATTTTTCTCCGTCATATGCAAACTTCTTTCCTTTAAATGTGCTGGACCCATAGTTTTCATACTGTTTGCTCATGATGGTACGGCAGAGCGACTTGTTAGCAATACCATCGTTCTCCTCGGAGGTAGAATGCGTGTAAGACATCCCTACCCTCCATCATGATGATAAACATCCTGTGAGCCATTATAATTCACCATGAAGCGATTGCAAGGGAGCTCAAATCGGTGTTTCATTCAAAAATATGTCTTCTTCTTGCATACAAATCAGCTACGAGGAAAATGTTGTTTTTCTCTACGGCAGATAACTCCCTGAAACCAATGATTTTGTGCACCATCTTATGTGAGAAATTTGGTCTTTGACTCCTATAAAGACTCCCTTTACCATTCTCATAGTATAGCATAACTACTGTTGTAGCTGTTTCTCAGACATTCATAGTATCAATCATACCTAACTTACAGAATATCAAGCAACAGGAAAATGGACTATCATTTAAATGATCATCAACAGAATGAAATGTTTTTGACGTGTTAAAAGTCCTTCAGAAAAGTGAGCACCACCTGCATATGATTGCATCCAATTGGAAGTGCCTTGATTGCAGCCTTCGCTGGTTCAGTGCGTGTGTGTTCCCCTCCCGGACCGATAGAGCCACATGTCCCATCAAACCAAGCATACCATTCACTTCATATAAGATTCTTGTCACTAAATCAAAACTTCCAGGCTGGCCACATAGTCTACTTGAGGGTTTGAATACCCCGCTCCTGCATGTGTACTTTGGTATTGGCTTGCATCTGTGTATGTTGATACTCCACCTAGTCAAGATACACCCTGTGCATAAGGTGTTGAGCTCACAGGAGATGAGGGCATTTCCCCCCCTTTTCTTCGTGGTGATTCCTCCCCTTCAGCTGATGCGCGTTATCTCCCTTCTGAGCTTCCCTCCCAAAAAAAACACCCAGCCGACCATTCCCCAGATGACACTTCGATGTAGAAGCTACCACTAAAATAAGTACATATCTACTGGTATCTTCTTTAGAAAGATAAGAGTGATGACTATCGAAAGATTAAATACCAAATTTGTAGTAGCCAAAAGTTCTCTGCAGCTTGGGTAGTATCAATTGAACAAACATTGGTAAGCCCACACATTATATTTACATGGAGCTATGGAGCACAAATCACACTCGTCCCTGGCAAAAAACATAGTGCAAGATTAATCGAGCCTGTGGCATCATGAACTTAGACAACTTCTCCCAACAGAGCTTCCATTTCATCGATTTCCTCCTCTTGAGCTGGTCCTCTGACAACTTCCATTGCTGGATCCTTGCTTATAAAAGCAAAAGCTTCTTCTTCACTAACATTACTGTCAAGAGTCTCCTCTTTGTTGATAAGGATAATTCGTCAGTCCAGAACCAGATCCCAGAAGTCCTTCCGCCTCTTGCCTCGGTACTTACTTGCAAGATCACGAAGAAAACTGTTCAATTCCAACGACCCCTCGCCCTCCAAAATTCTGTGTGTCCTCCTTTTACGACCTACAAGCTACCACAGGTGTCCTTCCTCTATTCAAGATCATGAAGGCATCTGTTTCTCCAACGGCCGAGGATGCACCTCCATCATGTGATCTCATATGTGTCTAATAGCAAGGGTTTTAAGATGTCATATATTTCCCCATATTCTTCTTCTACGTCTTTTTCATTTGCATACATAGTTCACTGAATTCATGGGAACTTCCAATCTGCTCTGCTTTATACCTCCGTACATCTGCCATTGGAATCCTGTCAATGAATCGCTTCTAAGATAGTGCAAACTTTTTCTTCTTCTTCAGATGCGAAAAGTGAGAAACAATGTCCCTTATGGATTCTGTATCCAGTCCTACGCAGCAAGCTTCAGCATGAATTTATCCTTTCCAGTCATTTTCTTCTCCACTTTTGTTTGTCCCAAAGCATGCGGATGAAAAATCCCCTTTTTCTCCACGTTGCATCGCTACATTCCTTCGAGAACCAGGCTTTCTTCCCCTGTTCACTTCCCAGCCACTGAGAGAGTACCCTCCTTTTCTCCCGTTTGTCAAACACCCATCGAGCATTATCCACATGGCCACACGGTGTTGAGAGGGGAAGGCTCCAAACCCTCTTGCACAGACCACATCCGCACTCTTTTTTTTTTTTGCAAGCGTTGCCCCCCCCTCAATGACTTTCTACTTCCACATTTATGTCCACTCCCATTCTCATCAATCTTTCTGCTAATTGGTGGAGATATAACCCATCCCCAAACCCCCTCGTGGATAAGATAAGAAGAGGCGGCCCTTATCTTTTTTCAAAACAAAAAGAATTTAATCAGCTGCTGGGCTCTTATCTCCACACTTGGCATACATGTCGACCGATGCATTCCCCAGAATAGAACCATCTTCCAACATCCCAATCACAATAACTTCAGTATGTATTTCCTTGCCTCTCTCTAGTGCCCCGATCTGGCCACAGGCTTTCAGCACACAAGCGAAAGGGACAGCATCCGGGGAAAGATTTTTTTAATCGCAATTTTTCAAAGCATTCGAGTGCTATTTCACTTTCTCCATGTTCACAATAGCCTGCCATGAGGCTAGTCCACAAAACCACATAAGTCTCCCAAAGTGACCTGTGAAGGAGGCCATGTCACAGTCATACTAGGACACAGTTACTTTTATGGGCATCATTACTTGCATGCATGTTTAGAGAAGAGCTCCCGAGTAACGCACAGATCCCTAATAACCCGTTATTTACAATAACCTTAGGTAGTTCTCTGTAACTTGCTGCTGCATCTATGGGACCATAGGCTTTTAGCATGCCAGAAAGGGTCACAATATCAGGGTGAAAACCTTCCTGAGTCATCTGCACATAGCAACTGAGTGCTTCTTCTTTATGCCCAAGTTGAGCATGTCCTTCAACTATTGCATTCCATGAAATCACGCCCCTTCAATAAATATCTCCACATGCTTCTAATGAATTATCAAATTCATTCTTCAAGTACCTGAACTCGAACAAATTCCTGCCAAATAGAACCACATTAGTGTATCAAAACCAACCAAATTGTGGGCTAACATACTCCCCTCTTCTTAATTGCGAAGTCGTCCTCGACGAGCCAAATTGTTCCTGCGCTCAAATCATCCAACATGTGCTGATCACTCAATCAAATACAAATCTTTACCTTGCATGACCATACTCTTCTTCCTCAATGTAGCACCTGAAATCATACTCATACAATCATTTGTCAGTACCAAAATTCAATCATTTCACTTACCATCTTTGTCCATCTTGATGTATCTTCATCGCCATGTCCACCTGTCTGCAAACTTCATTAAAACATTAGAACCTTTTTCATCAAATGACAATATCTACAACCAAAATGAAAAGACAATCATATCAATCATCCACATCACACATATATACTCAGCACACACATCATGATCCATGTCACACATGCATTCTCGTCACACACAACATACATACATGCAAACAGAAGACATGTCCACAATCGCTCTCGTCACTCTTCTCGACTACTCCTTCAACACGTTACAAATCTTTGTTCCACATGCATACTCAACACACTTTCCACACACCATATATAACCAAAACCATTTCCCACTTTTATTTTTGATACTCCTCTTGGCCATACGATTGCTTTCCTGATTTCTTTATCTCGTTTCTAGCTGAGTTCTCTTGCCGATTTTTTCATTCCCCTTTTACCTAGGGTTTCCACTACCCGCTTTTCTTCCTGTCTATCTCTCTGTTTTTCTTGCTCGCCGACTAGAACAGATGCTAGGTCACCACCACACCACTCTCACTTGATGGACACACGGCAAAGACCACTCAAGCCTAACACAAGCTCACTCTAACAAGATCACTCATCGTTGACGCGATTCCGAACTTCACAAGTCATTGCACCACCTAAGAGCCAAACTGAACACTTCCGGAAGGTTTGCAGACAAACAATGCAACTAGCACGATTGGATTCCTCAAGTCCAAGCTTTCCATAGACACATCGCAACCAAAACCCTAGCCGAGCTTAAGCTTCAATTTGACATGTTTCATCGGGAGCCCACACATAACCCAAATCCCCACAACACAAACACATATATTCCCATCCGAGCATCATGCTCTCTCACCTCTCTTATGTCCCCCCTCGAGCGAGGAATTCTCCTCATTCATTTTTTCCACAATTTTTTCTCTCTTTTTTCATCATTTTTTTTTTCATATTTACTCACACTTGCCGGCCTACGCCGAAGCTGGATACGACTCGTGGACTCGACCACCCGATCGAGTTTGTTCCACCCATCTACCAACCCAACGCAGCGCACGACACACAGACAGCTAGCCCTATGCGAAACCGACGTCGGTTCGTGGCTTTGACCATCCGGCCAAAGTGGGTCCACCCACCTATCGGCCCACATAGGCGCGTAGCCACACTCACACATACACAAACATATATTTTTTCATTTTCTTTTCATTCCCGCATCTCAAGAATTAGGAGACAAAAGAAAGGACTTTTTCCCAACCCAACCAATCACGACACACACACATATATCCCATCGTGGACATCCCAATGAGACATATCTCCTCTCTGCTGCCACTCAAACTAAAATCTAGCCACTAATGCCATGGTCAACCCGTCCTCGCAAAACCCGCACATACTAACCACTTTGTCGACCTGAAACCTCAAAAAGTGTCACTTTAGTTCCTAAGTGTACAACACACTTGGTCCATCCGTCCTCACATCTCTGACTCGCAATCCGCAAAGCAAACCCTAGTCAGACTACAGCCGTCCTCACCCACATCCATCGCCTCGTCTATTTTTTTCATCTCCAACCTCTGCCTCGCAGAGATTCCACATGATTCGATAGCTTGCTGATATTGTCCTCTAGCCAGGCGATACGGTCTGGAAGGCCACCATTCATTACTACACCTCTTAATGCCTCGAGCTTCAAAGCTAAATCCCTTATCCCTTCTTCTTTTCGCTCATCACTACCTTGGAGTCGAAAAATCTCATCATCCACTTGATGGAACCGAACCCACATTTTCTTCTTCTCCTCTTCTAAATGGCTCATCTTTCTTTCTATTCCTAAAGGAACCTCCTCGCTCCTCTCGACTTGGCCAGACAACTTTTCAACCTCTTCTCGAATCGACCTCTCCTCCCAGATTCTACTCATATTTTCTACTTCCAGATCATCCACTTTTTTCGACAACTCCTTCGCCTTTTCTAACTCCACGCCTATCGCCTCTAACTGGTCCAACATCACTTTTAGCTCTTCCTCTATTCTACCTACTTTCGGATCCTCTACTCGTTCTCGGGTCTCATCGTCTTTCTGATTCATCCACCTACCGAGCTTGCTACTCAGCTTTACATTTTCTTTTTCTATCCGTCTCATTTTCTCATCACTCTCCGCTTGGACACTTTTCATTCTTTCTAATTCCAGGTGGAACTCTTCCACTACCTTACCCGCTTGGTCATCATGTCTACCAGTCATCTCTCGCAATTTCTCGATCTCCTTTTCCATTCGGTCGACTCTCTGTGCCATGTCATCATCCTCTCGTGAGAGCTCCTCTTCAATTGAAACTCCATGGCAATTGGCTATCATCAAGCCGGATCTCAAGTCCCAAACCACATTTTCACTCTCGGGCTTCACAAGATCTTGCCTCCAGCTTTTGTTTACTCTTTTCCGCTCCTTGTTTTCATTTTTCAACATTCGTACTTGCTTTTCCCAAGTTCCTAGGACCTCGGCCATTTTTACTTGATTTTCCTCTAATTTCGCTATTTTGATCCTCTCGTTATCTCGCTCCACACAAAGCAAATTGACTTGACATTCCAAGCTCTTTACGAGTTCTACCAAGTCTCGATCATGGGATCCAGTGTCCTTGCTTTCACTTGCTCTCGCAGTCTCCGTCGACGAAGTAACTCCACCTTTGTCAACTTCCACATACAAAGAGGATAAGCACCTATCTGGTTCATTCGTTGCGACCTTTAGGTCAATCACCTCTTTTGAGCCACACACATGCTCGCATAGTCTCTTTTTCCCGCAGTCCGCACATGTGGGGACAAAATCCAACGGGGAGCATACACGAGGGCAATATTTGGCTATATGCCCAATCTGCTCGCAACACCAGCATCTCACATAATTTGATATCGGGCCAAATCGCCACCCTCGGTTCACATGATGTCTCATGGTCGGATGAGAATCTATCCATCTCCTATTTTGTCCAAAATTCGGTTGCCTTATATTCGCTTTCTCAAAACTAGAGGCTTGTCTTTGTTGGGCCATTTCTCTAATGAAGATCAGAGCAAATTTGGGATCGAATTGGCTGTGCCACACGATTGGGGCACCAAGCAAACTCGTAGCACTCTCGATGAGATGTGCTAAGCCAATTCCCGGCAAACGCACCAAAATGTTAGGTTCTTAAGCCCACGGAAAAGATGATTGTGAAAGCCTTTATTTTGCGCAAACCCCTTGGAATCGGTCTAACTGGATTACCTAGAGCCCATAATTATCCCTCGAGGAATCCTTCCTTGGTCTATGCACTAGCTCATAATTTCCCGGCAAACGCACCAAATGAAAAGGGTCTTTAGCCCAAGGAAAAAGTGATTATACGAGACTTTATTTTGTTCAAATCCCTCGGAATCGGTCCAATTGGATCACCTGGAGCCCACAATTATCTCGCAATGGATTCTTCCTATGTCTATGCACTAGTTCATACGCTTCCCGGCAAACGCACCAAAATGTATGGTTCCTATCCTCACTTTTGCTGCATACTCCAATTCGACTTTAAAATCTCTAGATCTAGATAACAATTTATGGCATTTTGACAAATCATCACCACCAACATTCGATCTGTTGATTGCCCTCTCATCTAAAATAACATCGAATTCTTGAGTCTGGAGCTCGAGAGGCCCCGTGGGAAAAAATAAAAAGGACATTTTTCTCCGTCATATGCAAACTTCTTTCCTTTAAATGTGCTGGACCCATAGTTTTCATACTGTTTGCTCATGATGGTATGGCAGAGCAACTTGTTAGCAATACCATCGTTCTCCTCGGAGGTAGAATGCGCGTAAGACATCCCTACCCTCCATCATGATGATAAACATCCTGTGAGCCATTATAATTCACCATGAAGCGATTGCAAGGGAGCTCAAATCGGTGTTTCATTCAAAAATATGTCTTCTTCTTGCATACAAATCAGCTACGAGGAAAATGTTGTTTTTCTCTGAGGAAAATGTTGTTTTTCTCTACGGCAGATAACTCCCTGAAGCCAATGATTTTGTGCACCATCTTATGTGAGAAATTTGGTCTTTGACTCCTATAAAGACTCCCTTTACCATTCTCATAGTATAGCATAACTACTGTTGTAGCTGTTTCTCAGACATTCATAGTATCAATCATACCTAACTTACAGAATATCAAGCAACAGGAAAATGGACTATCATTTAAATGATCATCAACAGAATGAAATGTTTTTGACGTGTTAAAAGTCCTTCAGAAAAGTGAGCACCACCTGCATATGATTGCATCCAATTGGAAGTGCCTTGATTGCAGCCTTCCCTGGTTCAATGCGTGTGTGTTCCCCTCCCGGACCGATAGAGCCACATGTCCCATCAAACCAAGCATACCATTCACTTCATATAAGATTCTTGTCACTAAATCAAAACTTCCAGGCTGGCCACATAGTCTACATGAGGGTTTGAATACCCCGCTCCTGCATGTGTACTTTGGTATTGGCTTGCATCTGTGTATGTTGATACTCCACCTAGTCGAGATACACCCTGTGCATAAGGTGTTGAGCTCACAGGAGATGAGGGCATTCCCCCCCTTTTCTTCGTGGTGATTCCTCCCCTTCAGCCGATGCGCGTTATCTCCCTTCTGAGCTTCCCTCCCAAAAAAAACACCCGGCCGACCATTCCCCAGATGACACTTCGATGTAGAAGCTACCACTAAAATAAGTACATATCTGCTGGTATCTTCTTTAGAAAGATAAGAGTGATGACTATCGAAAGATTAAATACCAAATTTGTAGCAGCCAAAAGTTCTCTGCAGCTTGGGTAGTATCAATTGAACAAACATTGGTAAGCCCACACATTATATTTACATGGAGCTATGGAGCACAAATCACACTCGTCCCTGGCAAAAAACATAGTGCAAGATTAATCGAGCCTGTGGCATCATGAACTTAGACAACTTCTCCCAACAGAGCTTCCATGTCATCGATTTCCTCCTCTTGAGCTGGTCCTCTGACAACTTCCATTGCTGGATCCTTGCTTATAAAGGCAAAAGCTTCTTCTTCACTAACATTACTGTCAAGAGTCTCCTCTTTGTTGATAAGGATAATTCGTCGGTCCAGAACCAGATCCCAGAAGTCCTTCCGCCTCTTGCCTCGGTACTTACTTGCAAGATCACGAAGAAAACTGTTCAATTCCAACGACCCCTCGCCCTCCAAAATTCTGTGTGTCCTCCTTTTACGACCTACAAGCTACCACAGGTGTCCTTCCTCTATTCAAGATCATGAAGGCATCTGTTTCTCCAACGGCCGAGGATGCACCTCCATCATGTGATCTCATATGTGTCTAATAGCAAGGGTTTTAAGATGTCATATATTTCCCCATATTCTTCTTCTACATCTTTTTCATTTGCATACATAGTTCACTGAATTCATGGGAACTTCCAATCTGCTCTCCTTTATACCTCCGTACATCTGCCATTGGAATCCTGTCAATGAATCGCTTCTGAGATAGTGCAAACTTTTTCTTCTTCTTCAGATGCGAAAAGTGAGAAACAATGTCCCTTATGGATTCTGTATCCAGTCCTACGCAGCAAGCTTCAGCATGAATTTATCCTTTCCAGTCATTTTCTTCTCCACTTTTGTTTGTCCCAAAGCATGCGGATGAAAAATCCCCTTCTTCTCCACGTTGCATCGCTACATTCCTTCGAGAACCAGGCTTTCTTCCCCTGTTCACTTCCCAGCCACTGAGAGAGTACCCTCCTTTTCTCCCGTTTGTCAAACACCCATCGAGCATTATCCACATGGCCACACGGTGTTGAGAGGGGAAGGCTCCGAACCCTCTTGCACAGACCACATCCGCACTCTTTTTTTTTTTTGCAAGCGTTGCCCCCCCCTCAATGACTTTCTACTTCCACATTTATGTCCACTCCCATTCTCATCAATCTTTCTGCTAATTGGTGGAGATATAACCCATCCCCAAACCCCCTTATCAGCTGCTGGGCTCTTATCTCCACAAAAAGAATTTAATCAGCTGCTGGGCTCTTATCTCCACACTTGGCATACATGTCGACTGATGCATTCCCCAGAATAGAACCATCTTCCAACATCCCAATCACAATAACTTCAGTATGTATTTCCTTGCCTCTCTCTAGTGCCCCGATCTGGCCACAGGCTTTCAGCACACAAGCGAAAGGGACAGCATCCGGGGAAAGATTTTTTCAATCGCAATTTTTCAAAGCATTCGAGTGCTATTTCACTTTCTCCATGTTCACAATAGCCTGCCATGAGGCTAGTCCACAAAACCACATAAGTCTCCCAAAGTGACCTGTGAAGGAGGCCATGTCACAGTCATACTAGGACACAGTTACTTTTATGGGCATCATTACTTGCATGCATGTTTAGAGAAGAGCTCCCGAGTAACGCACAGATCCCTAATAACCCGTTATTTACAATAACCTTAGGTAGTTCTCTGTAACTTGCTGTTGCATCTATGGGACCATAGGCTTTTAGCATGCCAGAAAGGGTCACAATATCAGGGTGAAAACCTTCCTGAGTCATCTGCACATAGCAACTGAGTGCTTCTTCTTTATGCCCAAGTTGAGCATGTCCTTCAACTATTGCATTCCATGAAATCACGCCCCTGCAATAAATATCTCCACATGCTTCTAATGGATTATCAAATTCATTCTTCAAGTACCTGAACTCGAACAAATTCCTGCCAAATAGAACCACATTAGTGTATCAAAACCAACCAAATTGTGGGCTAACATACTCCCCTCTTCTTAATTGCGAAGTCGTCCTCGATGAGCCAAATTGTTCCTGCGCTCAAATCATCCAACATGTGCTGATCACTCAATCAAATACAAATCTTTACCTTGCATGACCATACTCTTCTTCCTCAATGTAGCACCTGAAATCATACTCATACAATCATTTGTCAGTACCAAAATTCAATCATTTCACTTACCATCTTTGTCCATCTTGATGTATCTTCATCGCCATGTCCACCTGTCTGCAAACTTCATTAAAACATTAGAACCTTTTTCATCAAATGACAATATCTACAACCAAAATGAAAAGACAATCATATCAATCATCCACATCACACATATATACTCAGCACACACATCATGATCCATGTCACACATGCATTCTCGTCACACACAACATACATACATGCAAACAGAAGACATGTCCACAATCGCTCTCGTCACTCTTCTCGACTACTCCTTCAACACGTTACAAATCTTTGTTCCACATGCATACTCAACACACTTTCCACACACCATATATAACCAAAACCATTTCCCACTTTTATTTTTGATACTCCTCTTGGCCATACGATCGCTTTCCTGATTTCTTTATCTCGTTTCTAGCTGAGTTCTCTTGCCGATTTTTTCATTCCCCTTTTACCTAGGGTTTCCACTACCCGCTTTTCTTCCTGTCTATCTCTCTGTTTTTCTTGCTCGCCGACTAGATCAAATGCTAGGTCACCACCACACCACTCTCACTTGATGGACACACGGCAAAGACCACTCAAGCCTAACACGAGCTCACTCTAACAAGATCACTCATCGTTGACGCGATTCCGAACTTCACAAGTCATTGCACCACCTAAGAGCCAAACTGAACACTTCCGGAAGGTTTGCAGACAAACAATGCAACTAGCACGATTGGATTCCTCAAGTCCAAGCTTTCCATAGACACATCGCAACCAAAACCCTAGCCGAGCTTAAGCTTCAATTTGACATGTTTCATCGGGAGCCCACACATAACCCAAATCCCCACAACACAAACACATATATTCCCATCCGAGCATCATGCTCTCTCACCTCTCTTATGTCCCCCCTCGAGCGAGGAATTCTCCTCATTCATTTTTTCCACAATTTTTTCTCTCTTTTTTCATCATTTTTTTTTTCATATTTACTCACACTTGCCGGCCTACGCCGAAGCTGGATACGACTCGTGGACTCGACCACCCGATCGAGTTTGTTCCACCCATCTACCAACCCAACGCAGCGCACGACACACAGACAGCTAGCCCTATGCGAAACCGACGTCGGTTCGTGGCTTTGACCATCCGGCCAAAGTGGGTCCACCCACCTATCGGCCCACATAGGCGCGTAGCCACACTCACACATACACAAACATATATTTTCTCATTTTCTTTTCATTCCCGCATCTCGAGAATTAGGAGACAAAAGAAAGGACTTTTTCCCAACCCAACCAATCACGACACACACACATATATCCCATCGTGGACATCCCAATGAGACATATCTCCTCTCTACTGCCACTCAAACCAAAATCCAGCCACTAATGCCATGGTCAACCCGTCCTCGCAAAACCCGCACATACTAACCACTTTGTCGACCTGAAACCTCAAAAAGTGTCACTTTAGTTCCTAAGTGTACAACACACTTGGTCCATCCGTCCTCACATCTCTGACTCGCAATCCGCAAAGCAAACCCTAGTCAGACTACAGCCGTCCTCACCCACATCCATCGCCTCGTCTATTTTTTTCATCTCCAACCTCTGCCTCGCAGAGATTCCACATGATTCGATAGCTTGCTGATATTGTCCTCTAGCCAGGCGATACGGTCTGGAAGGCCACCATTCATTACTACACCTCTTAATGCCTCGAGCTTCAAAGCTAAATCCCTTATCCCTTCTTCTTTTCGCTCATCACTACCTTGGAGTCGAAAAATCTCATCATCCACTTGATGGAACCGAACCCACATTTTCTTCTTCTCCTCTTCTAAATGGCTCATCTTTCTTTCTATTCCTAAAGGAACCTCCTCGCTCCTCTCGACTTGGCCAGACAACTTTTCAACCTCTTCTCGAATCGACCTCTCCTCCCAGATTCTACTCATATTTTCTACTTCCAGATCATCCACTTTTTTCGACAACTCCTTCGCCTTTTCTAACTCCACGCCTATCGCCTCTAACTGGTCCAACATCACTTTTAGCTCTTCCTCTATTCTACCTACTTTCGGATCCTCTACTCGTTCTCGGGTCTCATCGTCTTTCTGATTCATCCACCTACCGAGCTTGCTACTCAGCTTTACATTTTCTTTTTCTATCCGTCTCATTTTCTCATCACTCTCCGCTTGGACACTTTTCATTCTTTCTAATTCCAGGTGGAACTCTTCCACTACCTTACCCGCTTGGTCATCATGTCTACCAGTCATCTCTCGCAATTTCTCGATCTCCTTTTCCATTCGGTCGACTCTCTGTGCCATGTCATCATCCTCTCGTGAGAGCTCCTCTTCAATTGAAACTCCATGGCAATTGGCTATCATCAAGCCGGATCTCAAGTCCCAAACCACATTTTCACTCTCGGGCTTCACAAGATCTTGCCTCCAGCTTTTGTTTACTCTTTTCCGCTCCTTGTTTTCATTTTTCAACATTCGTACTTGCTTTTCCCAAGTTCCTAGGACCTCGGCCATTTTTACTTGATTTTCCTCTAATTTCGCTATTTTGATCCTCTCGTTATCTCGCTCCACACAAAGCAAATTGACTTGACATTCCAAGCTCTTTACGAGTTCTACCAAGTCTCGATCATGGGATCCAGTGTCCTTGCTTTCACTTGCTCTCGCAGTCTCCGTCGACGAAGTAACTCCACCTTTGTCAACTTCCACATACAAAGAGCATAAGCACCTATATGGTTCATTCGTTGCGACCTTTAGGTCAATCACCTCTTTTGAGCCACACACATGCTCGCATAGTCTCTTTTTCCCGCAGTCCGCACATGTGGGGACAAAATCCAACGGGGAGCATACACGAGGGCAATATTTGGCTATATGCCCAATCTGCTCGCAACACCAGCATCTCACATAATTTGATATCGGGCCAAATCGCCACCCTCGGTTCACATGATGTCTCATGGTCGGATGAGAATCTATCCATCTCCTATTTTGTCCAAAATTCGGTTGCCTTATATTCGCTTTCTCAAAACTAGAGGCTTGTCTTTGTTGGGCCATTTCTCTAATGAAGATCAAAGCAAATTTGGGATCGAATTGGCTGTGCCACACGATTGGGGCACCAAGCGAACTCGTAGCACTCTCGATGAGATGTGCTAAGCCAATTCCCGGCAAACGCACCAAAATGTTAGGTTCTTAAGCCCACGGAAAAGATGATTGTGAAAGCCTTTATTTTGCGCAAACCCCTTGGAATCGGTCTAACTGGATTACCTAGAGCCCATAATTATCCCTCGAGGAATCCTTCCTTGGTCTATGCACTAGCTCATAATTTCCCGGCAAACGCACCAAATGAAAAGGGTCTTTAGCCCAAGGAAAAAGTGATTATACGAGACTTTATTTTGTTCAAATCCCTCGGAATCGGTCCAATTGGATCACCTGGAGCCCACAATTATCTCGCAATGGATTCTTCCTATGTCTATGCACTAGTTCATACGCTTCCCGGCAAACGCACCAAAATGTATGGTTCCTATCCTCACTTTTGCTGCATACTCCAATTCGACTTTAAAATCTCTAGATCTAGATAACAATTTATGGCATTTTGACAAATCATCACCACCAACATTCGATCTGTTGATTGCCCTCTCATCTAAAATAACATCGAATTCTTGAGTCTGGAGCTCGAGAGGCCCCGTGGGAAAAAATAAAAAGGACATTTTTCTCCGTCATATGCAAACTTCTTTCCTTTAAATGTGCTGGACCCATAGTTTTCATACTGTTTGCTCATGATGGTACGGCAGAGCGACTTGTTAGCAATACCATCGTTCTCCTCGGAGGTAGAATGCGCGTAAGACATCCCTACCCTCCATCATGATGATAAACATCCTGTGAGCCATTATAATTCACCATGAAGCGATTGCAAGGGAGCTCAAATCGGTGTTTCATTCAAAAATATGTCTTCTTCTTGCATACAAATCAGCTACGAGGAAAATGTTGTTTTTCTCTACGGCAGATAACTCCCTGAAACCAATGATTTTGTGCACCATCTTATGTGAGAAATTTGGTCTTTGACTCCTATAAAGACTCCCTTTACCATTCTCATAGTATAGCATAACTACTGTTGTAGCTGTTTCTCAGACATTCATAGTATCAATCATACCTAACTTACAGAATATCAAGCAACAGGAAAATGGACTATCATTTAAATGATCATCAACAGAATGAAATGTTTTTGACGTGTTAAAAGTCCTTCAGAAAAGTGAGCACCACCTGCATATGATTGCATCCAATTGGAAGTGCCTTGATTGCAGCCTTCCCTGGTTCAGTGCGTGTGTGTTCCCCTCCCGGACCGACAGAGCCACATGTCCCATCAAACCAAGCATACCATTCACTTCATATAAGATTCTTGTCACTAAATCAAAACTTCCAGGCTGGCCACATAGTCTACTTGAGGGTTTGAATACCCCGCTCCTGCATGTGTACTTTGGTATTGGCTTGCATCTGTGTATGTTGATACTCCACCTAGTCGAGATACACCCTGTGCATAAGGTGTTGAGCTCACAGGAGATGAGGGCATTCCCCCCCCTTTTCTTCGTGGTGATTCCTCCCCTTCAGCCGATGCGCGTTATCTCCCTTCTGAGCTTCCCTCCCAAAAAAAACACCCGGCCGACCATTCCCCAGATGACACTTCGATGTAGAAGCTACCACTAAAATAAGTACATATCTGCTGGTATCTTCTTTAGAAAGATAAGAGTGATGACTATCGAAAGATTAAATACCAAATTTGTAGCAGCCAAAAGTTCTCTGCAGCTTGGGTAGTATCAATTGAACAAACATTGGTAAGCCCACACATTATATTTACATGGAGCTATGGAGCACAAATCACACTCGTCCCTGGCAAAAAACATAGTGCAAGATTAATCGAGCCTGTGGCATCATGAACTTAGACAACTTCTCCCAACAGAGCTTCCATGTCATCGATTTCCTCCTCTTGAGCTGGTCCTCTGACAACTTCCATTGCTGGATCCTTGCTTATAAAGGCAAAAGCTTCTTCTTCACTAACATTACTGTCAAGAGTCTCCTCTTTGTTGATAAGGATAATTCGTCGGTCCAGAACCAGATCCCAGAAGTCCTTCCGCCTCTTGCCTCGGTACTTACTTGCAAGATCACGAAGAAAACTGTTCAATTCCAACGACCCCTCGCCCTCCAAAATTCTGTGTGTCCTCCTTTTACGACCTACAAGCTACCACAGGTGTCCTTCCTCTATTCAAGATCATGAAGGCATCTGTTTCTCCAACGGCCGAGGATGCACCTCCATCATGTGATCTCATATGTGTCTAATAGCAAGGGTTTTAAGATGTCATATATTTCCCCATATTCTTCTTCTACATCTTTTTCATTTGCATACATAGTTCACTGAATTCATGGGAACTTCCAATCTGCTCTGCTTTATACCTCCGTACATCTGCCATTGGAATCCTGTCAATGAATCGCTTCTGAGATAGTGCAAACTTTTTCTTCTTCTTCAGATGCGAAAAGTGAGAAACAATGTCCCTTATGGATTCTGTATCCAGTCCTACGCAGCAAGCTTCGGCATGAATTTATCCTTTCCAGTCATTTTCTTCTCCACTTTTGTTTGTCCCAAAGCATGCGGATGAAAAATCCCCTTCTTCTCCACGTTGCATCGCTACATTCCTTCGAGAACCAGGCTTTCTTCCCCTGTTCACTTCCCAGCCACTGAGAGAGTACCCTCCTTTTCTCCCGTTTGTCAAACACCCATCGAGCATTATCCACATGGCCACACGGTGTTGAGAGGGGAAGGCTCCGAACCCTCTTGCACAGACCATATCCGCACTCTTTTTTTTTTTTGCAAGCGTTGCCCCCCCCTCAATGACTTTCTACTTCCACATTTATGTCGACTCCCATTCTCATCAATCTTTCTGCTAATTGGTGGAGATATAACCCATCCCCAAACCCCCTCGTGGATAAGATAAGAAGAGGCGGCCCTTATCTTTTTTCAAAACAAAAAGAATTTAATCAGCTGCTGGGCTCTTGTCTCCACACTTGGCATACATGTCGACCGATGCATTCCCCAGAATAGAACCATCTTCCAACATCCCAATCACAATAACTTCAGTATGTATTTCCTTGCCTCTCTCTAGTGCCCCGATCTGGCCACAGGCTTTCAGCACACAAGCGAAAGGGACAGCATCCGGGGAAAGATTTTTTCAATCGCAATTTTTCAAAGCATTCGAGTGCTATTTCACTTTCTCCATGTTCACAATAGCCTGCCATGAGGCTAGTCCACAAAACCACATAAGTCTCCCAAAGTGACCTGTGAAGGAGGCCATGTCACAGTCATACTAGGACACAGTTACTTTTATGGGCATCATTACTTGCATGCATGTTTAGAGAAGAGCTCCCGAGTAACGCACAGATCCCTAATAACCCGTTATTTACAATAACCTTAGGTAGTTCTCTGTAACTTGCTGCTGCATCTATGGGACCATAGGCTTTTAGCATGCCAGAAAGGGTCACAATATCAGGGTGAAAACCTTCCTGAGTCATCTGCACATAGCAACTGAGTGCTTCTTCTTTCAAGTTGAGCATGTCCTTCAACTATTGCATTCCATGAAATCACGCCCCTGCAATAAATATCTCCACATGCTTCTAATGGATTATCAAATTCATTCTTCAAGTACCTGAACTCGAACAAATTCCTGCCAAATAGAACCACATTAGTGTATCAAAACCAACCAAATTGTGGGCTAACACAAGACCCATGAGATTCCATCAAGAGAACCCAATCAACTAATCCCCAAGTAATTTCAACTAAGTCCTCCAATTTAGGGGCCTAATTGGTGTTGGAGGATAGACAATCCTATGTGCGCAATGAAAGCAAATGAACCCTCCTAAGATTCTGAAAATTTTCAAACATAAGTCTTTTATTTTCTACATTTCTCAAAGTACATGCATAGAATGAAAATGAAATTTTGCAAGTTTAAACTAGAATTAGAAAAATTTCAAATAAGAGTAAAATCACTCTCTTTGGGTACTGGATGATGCCTCAACTAGCTACAACAAAACATATAACTTGATCTCTTCATAGAGTATTAGCTAACTACACAAACACTATTCTAGACATTTCTCTGCAATTGTGCATGCATTTATCCTGAGACTTGTAACAATTAAATTAAATCTTATTTGCTTTCCAAAAGACAAAATTGATTTCAAATTGAATGGGGATGAAGGACAAACAACAATTACAAGATCAGGGGGTTTGTGATGATCCTAGAGAGATAAAGTATGTAAAAGTGAAATTTCTACAAAATATGTAGAGAATAACTAGTACGAGATGTGCTTAAGCAAGGGGGAAGCTTGGGCATGTATTTCCATGACTCTTAGTCATAATACAACTCATTAGAGGCTTTAAAGGTCACATACCAACCTCTTTAACCAATCAAAAGCATATACATGTCAAAAAGTGAGCTCCAATCACATCAAAAGATGACCTAAATCTTCTCTAATCTACTTGTTTCCAATAAATACATGATTTGATGCATCCAACTCATGGAAATCATCCTCTTTTGATTGTGGATGATGTGAAAGGTTCAATTGGGGTCATGTTCCCACACTCTTGGGTTGAAACACAAAACGTTCAACACTCCCCCTCAAGCTCAAGTCTTTTTCCTTCGTTGCTTTATCCTATGTCTCTTATGTTGATTGTTTTTTTGAATCCTCCAAGATTTGTACCTCCAAGAAACTTTGTCATCCTATCTGCAAATTGCACTTTAGTATTCACATACCTTATATCTAGCTCCTTTTCCATCACCTTTTCTCTAATGAAGCGGTAATGAACCTCTATGTACTTCCTCCTTACATGAAACATGAGATTGTTAGCTAGGTAGGTGCTTGAAATGCTGTCTCCATAAAGAGGAAACTCCTCCACTTCCACTTCCAAGTCCTTAAGTAGCTTCTTAAGCCATAATAGCTCACATATAGCCAATGCTAAACCTCTGTACTCAGCCTCTCTGGATGAAAGAGCAATAGTGGGTTGCTTCTTAGAGCTCCATGAGATCACTTTTGTACCTATCATGAAAACATAACCTAATGTACTCCTTCGATCATCTTTTTTACCTGCCCCAATCAGCATCACTATATCCTTTGAAACTTAGATCAGCATCATAAGAGTAAAATAGACCTTGGTTGATAGTGTGCTTGATGTATCTAAGCACTTTTCTTGCTACCATAAGATGATCATGAGTGGGTGCATGCAAAAATTGAGAGAGTATACTTACTATATATGCAAGATCAGTTCTAGTGAATGTCGCATAAATCAACGAACCAATTATTCTTCTATATAGTGTAACATCTTTTATAGCTTCTCCTTGACTTGCGACCAACTTTGTATTGGGCTCCATGGGCTGAGAAGGTGGCTTACAACCACTCATACCAAACTTGTATGCCATTGCATGCATAGATTAGCTCTATTCCCAAGAAGTACTTTAGTGTTCCAAGATCATATACCTTGAACTTCTTTCGTAGCTTTTATTTGATATCTTTAATACCTGAAATATCACTTCCTATGATGAAAAAATCATCCACATAGATGCATATGTATACCGTCTTGTCTCCTTGCTTCTTCATGTAGAGTGATGGATCTATAACACTTTCTTTATATCTAGAACTTGATAATTAATCCACTAACCTCTGATTATAGGCCCTTGGGGCTTGCTTTATTCCATATAATGCTTTCCTTAGCTTGGAAACATTATTTGGTTACCTCATACTAGCACATCCTTGAGGTTGGATCATGTAGAATACTTCTTCAAGCTCTCCATTGAGGAAAGCATTCTTCACATCGAGCTGATATAAGCTCCATCTCTTTGATGCAGCCACTGCAATAAAAGTCCTAATTCTTGGCATCTTGGCTATGGGGCTTAAATTTTGATCATAATCTATCCCATAGCTTTGGGAGAAGCCTTCTGCCACCAACCTTGCTTTGTACCTAACAATGGAACCATCTGAATTTCTTTTAATATTTTTAAACCGGCTTATTATCTATCACCTTCATGCCTTCTTGAGCTGGTACCAAGCTCTAAGTATGGTTCTCATCAAGTGCCTTTAGCTCTTCCTTCATTGCCTCTTGCCATTCCTTGCAATCCTTAACTTCTTCATAACTAGTCGGTTCTTTGTCCTTGATTACCTGAGTCATGTATGCATAATGCTTTGCAATGAAATAATCATATGTTAACCTTTGAGATAGATATCTTACTCTAGAGGACCTTATTTCACTTCCTTTAGGTGTGTTCTCCATCTTCTTTCTTTGTTTTTTGACTTCTAGGGTTTGAACTTCTTCTATCTATTCATCTTCCAACATGCTCTTATACAAATAGCTTCCTTCTTCGAATTCAATCTTCTCTTTGGCTTTGACTTTGCTTTCTTCAGAGCTGGTATCTCTTTCCCTAATCATTCCACTCCATGGTGAGGGTGTCCTTGTGTTGGATGAGTTGCTTGGACCACTTAAATCCATGATTTCTTAAAATTTATCATCATTCTTCTTATCTGCCTCACCTATCTCTTCAACCTGCAATGGACTCGTGCATGAATATCAAGGCTTCAACTCATCAACCTCACAGTTATATTTCCATAAGTCTTGAAATCTATTAATCTTCATGTTGCTTCTATCTCATCTAGAAAATAATTAGTTGTTCATGTTTCTATTATTCAGAGTATAACCACAAGGTCTTTAGCATTTATCAACTAAAACTAGCTCTTTGGTGATGGGATTATAGCATTTATACCCTTTTTTTCCATAGAATATCCCAAAAAATATACACCTTTCATATTTGACATCTAACTTTTACCTCAACTCTTGAGGTACATCTACATAGTGTTGGAACAACAAGCTTTCATTATGCTTGAGATGGACATGATCTTCATCCAATCCATCATTTGAATGATGTCACATATACTCCTTGTAGAGTTTTATTTGCGTTCATTTATTGTATTGAGAGGCCATGAGTTAGAAGTGGTTGAGATTGATTCTCAATCAATCAATCAAAAAGTAGATATGACTTCAACTTTTTCTTTTCCTAGATTGTAGGAAAAGATTCCAATCAATCTTAACTAGCAAACCCACCTAATTTCGAATCCAAATCCATGAAGAAAAGGCATAGTCATATCCTCAAGAATGTATATAAAGATTTCATATCATTTGTAAATTAAGTAGATTATTGATTTGAAGCAATACATATACTCTTTGATCATTCCTTGGTGCCATTTCTCTTCTTTGCTCCTTCTTTCTCAGACTCAATCAACTTGCATAGATTGTTGCTCTCTCTCTACAGAGCTTCAAATCAAGTGATTAAGCACTCATTGGAAATTTATATCTCTCTTTGGCTCATTAGTTTCAAAGAAATCTAAGTTTTTCAGTCTCAAGGAGATCCAAGAAGCACCCAAAAGTTGCTTTATCTTCAACTAAACCAGAATATAGAGGTCTAACTATTGCAACTCAAGGAGCAATATGGCTTAAGGAGTTGTACTCCGATTTGGGACTTGTAAGTTCCAAACCTCACTTACTTGGAGATAATATAAGTTCCATTCATCTAGCTTCAAATCCAATTTTTCATGCAAGGACAAAGCACATAGAAGTCCATTAGCACTTTGTAAGAGATAAGCTTATGGCAAAGGAAATTGACATTTCATTTGTTTTTATTGAGAAGGAAATAGCAGACATGATGACAAAAGCACTTGATGGGATAAAGCTTTGTAGATTCAAAGCTATGGTAAGTATTCAACCTATCAGAGAGTGAAGAATCAAGCATACTTTAGCTTGAGGGGGAGCTATTAGGACAAAAATATTCCATATGCTTGAGGTGGACATAATCTTCATCCAATCCATCATTTGAATGATGCCACATATACTCCTTGTAGAGTTTTATTTGCATTCATTTATTGTATTGAGTGTTCGATCATAGGATCATCTTCTTATGTAATTTCCAAAGTATTTATCTTTGTAAAAGGAAAGATTAAAAGGCCTGAAACCCACAAGTTAGAAGTGGTTGAGATTGATTATCAATTAATCAATCAAAAAGTAGATATGACTTCAACTTTCTCTTTTCCTAGGTTCTAGGAAAAGATTCACATCAATCTAAACCAGCAAACATGCCTAATTTTGAATTCAAATCCATGAAGAAATGGCGTGGTCATATCCTCAAGAGTCTACATAAAGACTCAGATCACTTGTACATTAAGTAGATTGTTGGTTTGAATCAATACATATACTCTTTGATCATTGCTTGGTGCCATTTCTGTTCTCTACTCCTTCTTTCTCAGACTCAATCAACTTGTAGAGATTTCTTCTCTCTCTATACCAAATCAATTGTTAAGCACTCATTGGAGAAGTATAACCATCTAGTTTATGTAGACACATTTTCAAATCATTTGGTTCATTACTTTTAGAGAAATCTAAGTTTTTTGGTCTTGGTGTCATTCTCTGCACGTCCCTAAAATATCAGGATGACATGAGTTCAATGTTAAGGTGATTTCTCCTTCTATAGTTGTTATAAATTAGGTATTTTATGCATTTTAGAAAGCCAACCCTATGTATGACACTCCTTTAAGAGGAATTTTTCCAATTTTTATTGTGGTGGCTACTCTCACTATTTGAAGTCACAACTTCCATCCATTTTTAGAAGGTATTTGTGAGCTAGTCAAGATGCAAGTTATCTGTTTTGCATCAACTTGTTCTTGTTTATGTTACAAAGTACATACTGGGTAACCACAAGCTTACAAGGTCTACTTTACGTATCCAAAGAGCTGGCTAGCCTTATGCTGATTTTCAAGACCAACTTCAGCACTTGATAACTCAACTTTCCAAGCCTCTCAAAGCTTCTCCAACTTCTTTCACATAGCATATACAACCAAAAGTTTGAAGATGTGAAATGCAAGGTTTTCTTCCACTCCATGCTTCCTCAAGGGTTAAATGATGTATAACTAATGTAGGATATTATTTATGATGTATGTGGCTGTATATGTAGCCTCTCCCCAATAACAATGCAACATATTCATTTAGGTGAGCATACATCTTGCTACCTCTGCTATGTGTCTGTTCTTTCTCTCTGCTACCCCATTTTATTGAGGGGTATACGTGCATGTAAATTTTCTTTTGATGCCATTGATGTGCAAAAATTTAGAAAATTCATGGGAGAAGTACTCTCCCCTCTATCAGATCTCAAAGTTTGTTTAAATTTTCTAGACTCCTCCACGTGTGCCTTGAATTTCTTGAAAAGTAGTGGAACACATCTGATTTGTTACTAATGCAATACAACCATACTTTTCTTGAAAATTTGTCAATGAAGGTTACAAAATACATATTTTGAGCAAGGGATGCTTCTCTTGTTGGACACCAAACATCCGTGTGAATGAGTTCTAAAACATTCGCACTCACAGAGGTACTCTTCTTGAAGGGCATCCTTGATTGTTTTCCTTGTTGGCAAGCTAAAAAAATTTCATGCAACATTTTAGATGTAAAATTTGGTAGGCTTCTTATCAAACTCCTCCTTTGCATTTTATTGAGCTTTTGTAGGTTGATGTGACCTATTCGTTTATGACATAGGTCCAAATCTTCTATCCTCTTGTCTCCATATGTGACATACATTGAATGGTGTAGCTGATTTATGTCTATTGCAAACATTCTTCCTTGCTTTTTTCCTCTTTCTATGCGCTTGAAATCTGCCCTTAGATCCATCAACAAAACATCCACTTTCATTCAACCTAACTTGATACCCTTTTTCTACCATTTGGCATACCAAAATCAAGTTTTTGGTAATAATAGGCACATGTAATACCTTTGATAAGAACTTTGCCCTTTGATTTCCTTATAAACTAATTTTTACCACATGTTGAATGGTATGCTCCAACTTATCACCTGTTTCCATGTGTCCTTGATGCTTTGGGACCTGCAAATTACTAAAACGATCCTTTTGACATGACATATGATTTTTACATCCACTGTCTACATACCATACATCTTTACTAGCTTGAGTTGTATCTTCACTATACCTCATGACAAGTAACTAATCATTGCCTTGGCTGGATGATGTGTTTACATAGTTACCTTTCCCTCTATAATTGTTGTTGTTGCTTTGATTCCCTGATCTTTGAGCTCTATGATAACATTCGTTTGCAAAATGACCCGGCTTACCAGATACAAAGCATCCATTTGAAGTGGATTGTCCTCTTCAACCAAATCTTCCACCTCTTCCTCTATTTGTTGCCCTTCCACCTCTTTGACATGTATTTTCTTGTTTTCCTTGACCTCCTTGGTTGCTTTGATATCTTCCTCTTCCTCTTGTAGCACCTCGGTTGTGTCTTCTTCGTCCTCTACCTACATACAACAGTTGCCCTATCCTTGGCATTATGACCACCAAGGTTCCTCTCCTCTACAAGATCATCATCATCTAGGGCACAACTGGCTCACCCTAGTGCATCTGCAAGCTCTTTAACATTTAATATGTAATCGCCAGCCCCTTTAGAGGGGCCTTTCATAAGATTATTTAGCTCATTCTTGAGCTGGATTTTTCAAGCTTTTGTGGAGGTTGAGTACAATCTCTCTAGGCACTCCCACACCTTCTTTGATGTATCCAAATCTTGAATATGTCCTATCATGGAGTTGCTAATATGCTAAGATAAAATAAAAATGACTATTTTGCCCTTTCATCCCACTCTCTTACTAATCTTCTCTGATCATTGGTTGGATTTAACTCATCTGTATATGGTTTTGGCTCTCCACCACGCACAAGTCCCCACAAACCTTTCGCCATCAAAAAATTTCTTATTCTAAATCACCATGGTTTAGTTTCCCTTTTCGAGCTTCTCAATTTGAGCATTAAGATCAACCATGGTGCTTTCCAACTTTTTTGAACCTCCCCCTTGATGCAATGAAGTTGAAAAAGATGGCTTTTACCTCTAAAAATAGAGCTACTCCTCTTGATGAAGTTTTGCCTTTAATTTGATGCCTTGTTTGCTTCCCCTTGTTGTTGACGTGCCCATTCTTTGCTTCTTTCCTTCAAAATTTGATGAGGTCTTTACTTCACTTCAAGTGCTCCTTCTTCTCTCTTTGATATGGCACTTATAGCTTTGATAGAACTATTGGAGGCTAAACACTTCTATGTGCACAATGAAAGCAAATGAACCCTCCTAGGATCCTGAACTTTTTCAGACATAGGCTCTGTATTTTTTGAGTTTCTCTAAGTACATGCAAATAATGTGAAATGAGATTTCGCAAGTCGAAACTAAACTTAGAGAGCTCTGCAATGAAACATATAACTTGATCTCTTCACATAGTATTAACTAACTACATAGACACTGTTCTAGACGTTTCTTTGCACTTTTGTAGGCATTGATCCCGAGCCTTAAATCACTCAAATTAGAACATATATGCTTTCCAAAATGACAAAAATCATTCCAAATGGATTCAAGATGAAGGAGAAACAACAATTATAAGATTAGTGGTTCTACAACTATCATCTAGAGAGATAGAGTATGTAAAAGTGAAATTCCTGCAAAATATACAGAGAATAGCTAGCAAGGGTGTGCTTAAGCAAGGGCGAATCTTGGGTAGGTATTTCCACAACTCTAAGTCATAATACAACTCATTAGAGGCTTTAAAGGTCACATACCAACGTCTTTAACCAATCAAAAGCATATACATGTCAAAAAGTAAGGTCCAATCACATCAAGAGGTGACCTAAATCTTCTCTAATCAACTTCTTTCCATTGTGGACATGATTTGATGCATCCAACACATGGAAATCATCCTCTTTTGATTGCGGATAATGTGGAAGGTTCAATTTGGGGCATGTTCTCACACTCTTGATCTTGAAATACAAAACTTTCAACAATTGGGAAAGGTGGTTCCTAGATTTAGGGCCCAACTTCACACTATAAAAGTAGCATGTATCCCAAATTCTTCTGAGTCATCTTAATGGAGTTTTAGTGCATTTGGAGTCTGCAATAAGTGTGATAAATGTAATAATCAATCCATTGATTAAGCTAGGCCATTGCTTGCTTGTTTGTTATCTTTGAAGAGACATATCAATGTGTGTGTGCAGGCAATAGTGCAACCCTCTACCCCTGAGTTGTTATCATTGTTTCTCCCTTGTTATTCACCCATTTTATGTACTCTCTATGTCATTGGATAGTTTTTTTAGTCTACTTTTAGCACAATAAGTCTCTGGAGCATTCTCTAAGTATTTTAGAGAAACATTCATTTTAGTGGTGTGGTGATTGATATCTCTCTTTTTGTGTAGGCTCTAATGGAGCTAGTTTGCTCTTTGTTGTAAGGGCTGGTTCTCCTTCGCTATGTATCCATTTTCTATGATTTTCATGTCGCCACTGAGCTTGTAAAGTGCTCTAAACTGGAGCCAAGCTTGAGATTCTTTCTTTGGTTACTATTTGAGAAAAGCTTGCTTGAGTGAAGTGTGGTCTCTATTTGACTAGCTATATGAGCGTTCATCTAGCTCATCTTGTGGACATTGTTTCTCTCAATGTTCGAACCCACTTAGATTGAAATTTATTTTGTTGAAAAGCTCTTACTACCTATTACAAGTCCACAAAAGCTCACTAGATTCGTTGACATATGTTTTGAGAAAGAGCAATTTGGTATATCAAGGTGTTGACACTCAAGGTCAAGCACAAGGCATGGGAGCGCATTAAAGAAGTGGACACACAAGAAGAAGGAGCAAGTAGGGAGCTCCGAGAAGTGTATGTCAAATTTTTAGAAGAAATCCCTATAAAATAGTGATTTTCATCGCTAAAAACCATTGTAAATACCATTTCACATTTTTGCAACTCCATTTTGTCCAAGCCAAGGAGTCCTTGAGCTTGAGGAATATTAGAAGTATCATCCTACCAATTTTCATAATTTTTAGACTCCATTGGAGCCCTCAAATAATCCCTGGAACCTAATTTTTAAGTAGGCCGGACACTAGGTCTGGAGAGGGCCAAAACTAGCCAAAATAACTATAAAAAGAACTAGAGAGCTCATTTTTTAGGTTAGCTTGTTAGAGAGTTGGCTTATTAGAGAATTGAGCTTTTGTCAGAGAGTTTCTGGCAATAGAAAGCTTTCCATTGTTCCTCTCTTTGATCTTGCCTTGTGTGCGTGTGTGTGTATGTGTGTGCATGCTAGTGTGATTCTCACTCACACATTTGTGCCTTGTCCTTGTGGAAGTGTCTTGCCTCCATGTGTCACCCTATAGCTCATTGGAATGTGCATATCATTCCATGGTGGTTGATTTCTGCTTTCGCCATTCAGTGATGTCTTCTCATCACTCTCTAATACAACCCTTCTCATTGTCTTTTGTTTGGCTCTTGCCTTGATGGGTGTCCTTGTTGGTGGCTCATCATGTGAATCTAAATTTGATTGTCTTGGAGTGAAATGCTCTTGTCTATTGGACACTTCATGTTCTTGCGATGGGAACCACTTCGGGGTCTTTGGAGGGGTTGCAACCATGGTGGGCATTGCGTCCCTAGATGAGGGTTAGGAAAGAACACGCAATCTTTCCTTGCACTTTGTTTGGTGTGTGCCATTCTCTTGAGTTGCAAAAGTGTGAAATGAAGTGAGTTCTCTCTATTTATAGAGTTTGTTTTAAATTTGTTTGTTCACACTAGAATGGACAAAACTTGGTTAAAAACATACAGAATATTATAATATAAATAATAGCACATTGAAACCAAGATTATAATAATCCTAGGATTTACCACATAATGGGAAAACAAATTCACTTTACCTCCAAGTTGAGCCTTCTCATAGTCTCCTAGCACGTCACTGATCATGATAGAGAGGTCCTAATGATGACTTCCATTTCTCACTGGCAATGTTGTGTTGCATCCTTCTCGCAAGTTTTGCCAATTGTGATTCCCTAACTCGTTCCACAAAAAACTTTCTCGAGAATGTAGTGCGGTAAAACCAATTAAACATCTCCTCCATGTAGTTTGATTGCATTGGAACACCACCATGTCATGTGTTTTTGAAGTAGATACCCGTCGCTTTGTAGTGTGACTTTTTCATTCCTTGGGTACTGAAAATCTCTACTGACCCATATCGATGCATGAAATAAGCTCCATGTGCAAATAAAATATGCTAAAAATTGTTAAGTATATTGGAAAAAGGTAAGTGCAATGAACACTTTTAGAAGAAGAATACACTTACAATGTAGTGTGTTATATTGCTCCCTCCCCAAGATTGAATGGAAAACTTGATGAACTCAACTAATGTTTCTTGAAACAATTGACATTGAATAGCATTAGACCTAGTCAGACCCATTAAGCCTACCAACTTATCAAAGCTTGACCAAACCTTCTTTCTCTTATTACAAAGATCAGCTTGAGAGTCATTGTCTATTGTGATCATGCATAGGTCTTTCCATAGCTCATAATGTTCATTATTTTGAGTGCTAGTACCTCTTCTAAAAAAATGTCTTGTTTTATTCCCTATATTGACACTTGTTGTAAACTATCTTGAGATTCTTCAATTTTCTTAACAACTAGGGTTACGTTTCCAACATGACAACCAATTGAATTAAGTAGTTCCTCAAATTTCTTTATAGCTTGAATAGATTTATCAATTGGCTTCATGACAAATGCATATTCTATATGGAGCTCCAATAGTCTATCAAAAATTCTCATGAAGGCATGCAAGATGCAAAAATGGAAATTGACTAAAGGGAATGGAATAATGGGATTCCAATCCTTATCTGACATGTCATGATTAGGTGTACCTAACATGGGACACCTCATTAAAGGTATATCCCATTCAGTAGATGGAGATGCATCTATGTCATCAACTAAATCATCTATGTTGTTTTGTTTTCTCTTTGTTCATTTATAATCTTGTGTGCAGTATGGACAAGGATAGAGAGAAGATGCATCTTGTTTGCACCCTAACATGCATTTGATAGTCTTTAAGTCTCCGCCTAAGTGCCACTCTACTTCAAAATCACCTAGGCTTTCTATAGTGATTTTGGCACCATG
>MU261204.1:0-121056 GCA_020310875.1 Ceratopteris richardii | reverse complement strand
TAGCTAAGTTACTACACTCTCCTCCTCCTTGTGGGGTTCATTCCTTTTTAAGCTCTCAAGTTCTTCCTTAGATGAATTAGTAGGTCTTCAAGTTTTGCAAGATATGAAAAATTGGAAGAGCTTGTCCCATAGTGATGCCTTATTTGCTCCAATCTTGTGGTTGTATTGATAAATTCTTCTATTGTTGTTGTCGATAAAAGTAACTCCTTTATTTTACATTCTGTTGATATGGGAAGTGCTTTAGCCTGCCACTTCTTTGGAAAAAGATCATGAGGAGGGTCTAGTACTTTGGCCATTAATGCCTTAGCTCTGGTAAGAAATTTTGGGAAGGTCTCCCTAGGACCTAGTCTTATATTTTCTAATTCTTCAATAATGTTTTCAATTATGTTCCCTTGTTGGAATTATGTACTAAATGCTTCGTTCATCAAGTCCCATGTGGTGAAATGGTTGTTGGAAAACTGACTAAACCATTTGTCTGCTAGTCCTTCTGATGTTGTAGGAAAAAGGATGAAAAATGCATCTTCTCTTCCCATCAGACCCCTTGTCTTACATAAGGCTAAAAATCTCCTAATGTGCTCATCTCGTCTTCTTGTGCTAATCCCCCGAAGGATGGAAATTGATATTTAATCTAGAGAGTAAAGTTTCTAAGTCTACCTGAGCCGCCATATTCTTGTTGATGCTGTTGATGACAGTGGGCTGGTTGATCTTCGAATAACCTTCATTCTTATTTCTTTGCAAGGGACTCTCAAGGTTTGAGACTGAGTTGCGGTCATGAGTTTCTCATACTCCTCTTAGGCTAAGAAAATTCCAATAGAAGAAAGATTACCTCTTAAGCCAATATAGTACTGTCGATACCTTTGCACTCTTTTACGCTTTGCAAGTATTACTTCTCCTATGTTCAAGCCTCCTTGTGGTCCCACGGGGTGTGCCAAATTTTGTTGGGGGATTCTTGTGTAGAAAGGGACTTGAGTGTTTTTAGGAGAAGGAAGAAGGACAAGAAGAAAGATACAGACACTGGAAGCTTCAGTAGATTGATTATAAAGAGAAAACATTAGTTGCTTGCATTTTAACTAAAATAAAAAATATACTCACAATAACACATATACTTACAAATGTAGCTACAAAACCATTATGGCCCATTTGGCTTAAGTGCGATGTGTGGCCCGACTCCACTCTCTTCTTTGCAGCAGCCTGTTTATTCAAGAAAAAAATACATAAATTAAATGTAAAAATTACTAAAATATATAAAAATTATAAATATAAACTATTAATTTGTGTCCCTTCTGCTGAGGAAATGACTCCTGAAGACGTAGCTATCTACGAAAAAACTGCCACGACTCAGGTGGTATGTTAACTCGCCTCTTATTTTTTCGACCATACAATATCTCCTGTTAATTTAATCTCAAACAGAAAAAAAAAGTCAGAATACATACACATATATACACACACATACACATACACATACACATACCCACATACATATAAACATGCAAGCATATACGCATGCATATATGTTATACATATACACATATACATACATATAACATAAACACACATATACATATCCACATATATACGTACACACACATGCATGCATATACACTCATTCATACAAAATACATGCATTATCCCACAATAATATGTAGTTGTGTATATGTGAATATGTGTGTATGTGTAAATGTGTATATGTGTGTATGTTTAAATATGTATATGTGAATTTTTTATTTATTAGATAATCAAATTATTAATATCAAATACCATTATTTGTAGATTCTAATCAATCAGATGGAACTCCACCACCGTCTCCTCATCGTGCAACAACTTTATACTGTAAGTATATGAAATTTAATTTTAACTATATTTGATGGATACATAAGTTATATTTTTTTTTGTTTCTTATGATGTGCAGATTCTGATCAATCAGAGGGTACTCCACCACCTCCTACCTATGCAACGACTTCACATGTGTCCTCCGATAGGAATTATGATGAATTTTACTATGAAGAGCATATTATATGTGGTGTAACTCTTGTTATGGCACGTATCCAAGACCACGATTGGAATGTATTCAACATGAGGCAGAGTATGGTACTTTTGAGCGTGCACCATCACCTAGTCAACGTGATAATGCTTGGGTATGTATTTTCTATATATATTAATGTCATTATTTTATTTAAAACCATGTATAAAATCAAATTATTATTGATATACAGGAATACTTGCTCGATGATGATGATGATTTATTTCTCATAATGTTAATATACCTCGTACACGTCATGGACTTGCTGTTCATCAATTACAAGCAGAGGTTTCTAGAAATCCTCTACCTCCTGGTTTAGAGAGTGAAACGGCTGGAGATTATCCATTTGCCAGTTCGTGATCGTTCTTTAGTACAAACATATGATAGAAGAAGATATGGAGGATGGAATAGAGGACCACTTCCTTTAGATGGAGAGGTTTTTAACTTTTGGGGTAATCGGTATATGATTGCTCCATCCACTATTACTAATGCTGGTCGTGGTCTTTTATTGTAGAGATTTGTATGTGCCTCCGAACTCTGAAGTCACTCTTATGTCATTTTGTGGTCCTATATATGGATGGGGAGATTGGCATCGACTTTCACGTTATGTTCAAAGCATGAGTACTTATGGAATATGCTTGAACGCAGCATCCCTTACTAGTAGAAGGATTTTACATGCAGAAAATGAAAGATTATATACTGATGGAAGAGCTTACACACATGGAAATATAGCAGGTTTAATAATAGTAGTCGAGGGTTACATAATAGTTCAAGGAATAATTGCACATTTGAGGAGCGTGAAAATAGTCATGAATCACCATACATGAGTAGAGATGTATCAAGATACATAGTTGTCAATGCTATTACTACATTACATGCTGGTGATGCTATTAGTAAATTATGGATGGCGTAGACCTCCAAGAGCACCTTTTAGCTAGAGAGAATAAAAATTTTCTATCCATATTTAATAAGTTATATACTTAATTTTATATTTGAAGTTTACTTTTTATTCCATTATGGAATACTAATGAGTTTTATTTATATGTGTAGATTCCAACGTATGATGTTGATGATATTCGTCCACAGCATTCATAATTACAGTAAGACCACGATTTTCAGAAGCTTCCATGAGGAGGCTATGCAAAACTAATCCTGTGCAATACGCAAAGTTGAAAGATCTATATTCAAAGACGATAAGTACAAGATTTGTGTGACAATGATGTAGATGATGGCATGGCAGATTTTATTGAGGATTGGTATCAAAATGACAGTGAGAGCATTGATATTTCTAAAAATGAGAAATATCTTCGAGAGGAATGTCTAAAGCATGTATATGAAGGAAGTCGTTTGACTCGACTAAGTGCGAGCTTACTTATTCTCAACCTTCAAAATCGTTTTGGATGGAGTAATGTATCTATTTCGACACTATTAAGGTATAATTTTTAATTTTCTATCTATTTATATATATATGCATAAATATATATATATATATATATATATATATATATATATATATATATATATATATATATATATATATATATATATATATATATATATATATATATGAATACATGCAGGTTTTTTATTTTTACTTTAAATAAGGTAAGAACAAGAACAAGAACAAAAAGTATCTATTCAATTCAAGTTCTTGTTCTTATCTTATCTAAAGTAAGAATAAAAACCTGCATGTATATGTATATATATTTATTTACCCTTTTAATATATCTTATTTTTTTAAACTTACAAGTTATTATTTGAAAAGTTTTTACCAAGTCAGAATATTCTTCCTACCTCACATGATGAAATGAAGAAGATAATCAATAATCTTGGTATAGATTATCAATGTATACATGCATGTCCTAACGATTGTATTTTATATAGAGGTGAATATGCAGACTCTTTGACATGTCCCAAATGTCAATCTCCTCGATATAAGGGTGAAGAAGGTAAAATCCCGAAAAAGGTATTAAGACATTTTCCATTGGCTCCACGGATTAGACATATGCTTCAAAGCCCCGAATTATCAGAGCTTTTGACTTGGGGACATGATCACAAAAGTACTGATGGAATAATCAGAATTCCTCATGATAGTGTTGCTTTTCAGCATATTGATTCTACATGGCCTGAATTTGCACAAAATCCACAGAATCTAAAGTTAGGAGTTGCATTAGATGGGGTTAATCCATTCTCCATGAAATCTAGTAAATGGTCAACATGGCCAGTGGTAGTCATAAACTACAATCTTCTGCCATATCTTAGCATTAAAAAGGAACATTTAATGCTTTCACTTTTAATCCCAGGCAAAAGACAAGTTAAAGATATGAATGTATATCTTGCTCCTCTCATTGACGATCTTCAAGAGTTATGGAAAGGTATTAATGTCATTGATGTATCGGAAAGCATCAATGAAAGACATATTACGATTCGTGGTATTGTGGCTTGGACTATTCACGATTTTCCTGGATATGGCGTTTGTTTAGGTATTAATGTAATTTTTCTATTCAATATGCATATAAATAAATATGATTTAATCTAATTATATTTTTATCATTTTCCATGATGCAGGAATATCTACTAAGGGTTATAAAGCTTGTCCATATTGTGGTGATTGGTTGAGATCAATCTATAGTAAGAATCTCAACAAAAATATTTATCTTCGACATCGACGATTCTTGCCTGATGATCATCCATTAAGATCTAAAAGAGAAGCGATACATTTTAATGGAAAGCTTGAAACAGGCCAGTATCCAAAGCCTATGACGCCTATGGATTGGTATAAATAATGGACAGATGGACCTCTGATAGATCCAGAAGCAGAAATCTTCAGTGATGATTGAGATAATGAGTATGTGAATAAAGGTAAAGGAAAATTGGCACTCGTAGAGAACATATCAATATGGTATTCTTTGGAGTATTGGAAGAGTTAAAAGTATGTCATCTTCTTGATCCTATGCATATATTCAAAAATATTGGTTATTCACTATGGCAGCATTTTCTTGGACTAAAAGCTACCACAACATCAAGGAATGATTTGAAAGATCAAAAATCCAAACCAAAGTTATGGCCAATTTTTGATAGACATCGACAAGAAACGACTTATGCATCTGCTCCTTGGGTACTTACAACAAAAGAGATACAGACTATCAACAATAGAATTCAATTGATCAAGACTCCTAGAGGATATGGAGCATCGTTTCAAAACATGTTTACTATGGATGATAAGAGTTTATCTGGGTTAAAGACCCATGACTGGCATAACTTTTTGAAACATATTTTACCTTTGGTTATCGATGGATGTACAACGAAAGGAGTACGAGATGTGATCTATCGTCTTGGATCACTTATAAGGTAATTATGATACTTTTATATTTAATATGTATGAATATTGGATATCTTTTATTTTTTAATTAACTTTTTTATAATTGTTTTAATGATTTGTATAGGTGGATTACATCCAAAGAGATCGATAAAAATTCGATCCCACAAAAAAAACGTGAATGCAAAGAGCTACTATGTTTGATGGAAAAAGAACTTCCTACTTCATTTTTTGATATTCAGATTCATTTATTAGTCCATCTTGTAGATGAGATAGAGATTGCTGGTTTTGTCAACACTCGATGGATGTTTTGGGTCGAGCGATTTATGGGAATACTAAAAGGTTACGTGCGACAAAGAGCAAAACCAGAAGGATCCATGGCAAAGGGTTGGATGCTTGAAGAGTGCATGTATTACATTAGTGAGTACCTTGAAAGAGTTCATGAAGAAGCTCCACGTGCATGGACCAACAAGTCTTCTTCAAAAATAACAGATGAGGTATTATCAGGTAAGGGGTTCCATTCTTATTTACATTTCAAGAAAAAAATGATGTTTCTACTTTTGTAGCATATAATAGCGAATGCATGCAAGCATTGCTTAGCGAGTACGAGGAACTTCAAAGTCTCCGAAGTAAAAGGCGAAAAAACAAAAGATCTAGACGTAATCTCGATAATAATGAGATTATAGATATAACTTCTTTCACGGATTGGCTATATAATCGTTTGCAACACGCCAACGCAAATAATGAAGAAATCTCAGATGATCAAAGAGAGTTAATGATAGGTTGTGAATGAAAGGTAATTTTATTAAAATATATATTTTATTTTTTCATATATGTATCTTATTTTCTATTTACTAATTGAATTTATTTTGCAGGCTCGAATGTTCACTAATATGTGGGCTTTTGGATAGCATATTAGAATCAAAGCCATTGATTCTTTATGTAAAACAGAGGATTCTAGTATTGTTGCTTGTTTCAAGCAACTATCACGTGCTAGCTCAAAAGACACGAACCTTATAGATAGCGAACTTGGTTACGTAGGAACTATTATTGGTATCTACAAAATTTCATTTCGTACATTCAAACAGGTTTTAAAAGTTTATATATATTTTTTTAGAGTTAGTTATTTTTTTAAGCACCTAATAATGGGACGTTTTTGTTGTTATATATTTTGATAGGTCATTTTGAAGGTTGACTGGTATCGAGCGGAGTATAAAGGTAGTAATTCTACAATAAGAAAGGAATTATCTAGGTTTTGGGCAATTGATTCTTCCAAGGTAATGCGATCTACTAAAGAACCATATATTCTTCCTAGGCATATTGAACAAGCATTTTTTTTATAAAAACCCAGATGCTCATCCTTGGTGGCAAGTCATTCATGTGCAACCTAGAGGTAGGTCATTGTTTGAACAGTTTATTGTTAGAGAGATCGAAGAAAGTCCTCTTGATGATTCAGCATCAGATACTGATACATCAACATCTGGAATAGAAATTAGACTCATTATACGTGATAATGATACTAATCTTTTTAATGAAGAGGATAAATCTCTACATGCTGATTCTACTGATGAGGAAGAGGAATTACCAGAAATAGATATTAATCCACCAATAGATGATGTGATTCATGAGAACATAGATTTTAACAATAGAAGAAATAAATGAAATCAATAAAGATAATGAAGATGAGACTATATTGATGTCTTACCAAAATGATGGCAATAATGAAAACATATGAGTAGATTAGATAGTAAATTCTACTCTAGTTATCGATCAATAACTTGAAGCTTCTGAATGGATATCAGATAATAGGTTTTTTTATTAACTTGAATAACGATGAATCCTACTAGAGAGATGAAATCATGTTCTTCTAAGTTAGAACATGAAGCTCGGGGGTATGCCTAATTATTTTATATATATCTTTATCTTCGAGGAGTAAATTTTTATCATGTATGTATGCATATGTGTGTGTATTCATGTGTATTATATGTATACATATGTTAGTATGCATATATATGTATTTCATGTATATGTATGTGTGCATGTGTGTGATATATGTATACATGTGTTAAATATGCATATGTGTATATATGCATATGCATTTATGTAAAATATTCATGTATTCATGTACGTAATATATGCAAGTGTTTATAATTGTGTACATGTATATATGTATATGTGTCTATGTGTAAATATGTACATGTAAATATGTATGCATGTATATATATGTTTATGTGTAAATATGTACATGTAAATATGTTAGTATGTATATATATATTTATGTGTGCATTTAGGCATGTATGTGTGATGCATAATATATCTACTCCATTTTATATTTATGTATCCTATCTACATGATGTGTATATATCTTTACATATATTATGATCCTCGTTGATTCGAGTAGCTATATATAGAGGCATAAGGTTGGGAGGAGAGACATCTTTCTAGTAGGACGTTGGAGGTGTACATATACTTCAAACATATGGCTAAAAGGTTGAATTAGAGTTTTTAAATTAGGGATTTCAAAACCCTAATATCGAGATTAGTGTTCTCTCTCTCTCTATCTCTCTCTCTTTCTCTCTCTCTCTCTCTCTCATAATTATACATACCGTGCATTGTCGCGACGATGAGCCATAAGTGTCCGCATCTCTTTTAAACACCACTTAAGTGACCACCCTGTCCCAAACTCCGTCTCAAGTGAACTGAGCACGTACTTTTTATCCCTCTCGTCATGCTCACTACAAAAACAAAAAACATAATGTAAATAAAACATAAGATATATATTTCAATTTATATGTAAAACTTTTACTTACTTCCACAGTAAGTGGATAAAGCGCAGGTAAGAGTCGCATAGTGCGCGCATTCTCCTCTTGAACTCCAATCCATTCCCTATGTAAACAATGTTCCCCTCTGGCTCTATGTCGCACTCTAGTCCTAAGGTGCCTATGCATGTCATCATAGGCAACGTCTGTGCTCTGCTATCACGTGAAGGAGGTGGTATAGGTGTCCTGAAAATAGATAGATAGAAATAAATAAAAATATCTGTTATAATATCATTAAAAAAGTTTATGAAAAAAAACATACCTATGAGCCGATAGCTCTCTTCCTGCGTGTGGAGCCACAGAAGAGCCCTTGTCTGATCGCGTAAGCATCTGGATCGTATAATCCAGCTCCTCATCAAGCGTCTCTGCGTACTCCCGCATTATGGCCCCTAGAGAATCAGACGAAACTCTTCCTCTCATAAGATGTTTTATGAGAGTGAGTTTCGCCTTTCTCTCTCTACTAGGATCCATAATACCTAACATATAAAACAAAATGGTTAGTGTTAGCAGCGGACAAGGGACTGAAGGACTAACGAGGCATGGCAGTCAGAGAAGAGAGTCAGAAGGGAGAGAAGGCACAAGCAGACAAGGGAGTCAACGAAGATCTGGCAAATAGGCCAATAATTTTCTTCAGGAAGAAGCACGTATGAGCATTCACGCAGATTTAGCACTAAGGCAACCTTAATTTTTCAAAACCTCTACACCAATTAAAAGTGATTCTCATCACTAAACACCATTGTAAATACCATTTCATCTTTTTGTAGCTCCATCTTGTGCAATCCAAGGAGTCCTTGAGCTTGAGGAGCTTTAGAAGTATCTACCTGCCAATTTTCGTATTTTTTAGATCTCGTTTGAGCCCTCAAATAAGCCTTGGAACCTAATTTTTAACTAGGCCGGACACTAGGTCTGAACAGGGCCAAAACTAGTCAAAAACTATAAAAAGAGCTAGAGAGCTCATTTTTGAGGTTAGATTGTAATTGAAACAAACTTGTAAGGGCATATTGAAAGTAATCTAAGAACTCCATTGATTCTCACTCTTTGTCTTGCTGTGTGTGCGCGTGTGTGTGTATGTGTGTGCATGCTAGTGTGCTTCCCACTCACGCACCTGTGCCGCCACTTGCTCGAGGTCTTCATACCATCCTCACGTCTTCCCGGATTGACATTAAAGGAGGTGCTACTCATCACTGAGCTACACCAAATTTTTGGCGCCGTTGTCGGGGATCGAATTTTGAGGACGAGCGTGTGATGGTAAGACGTAGAGTTGACGCGTTGGAGTTGTAGGTATTTTCTTCACTTTCACCTATTTTCTTGTTTTTCCTTCACCACCTTCATTTCCATCATCATCATCACCATCTCCCACCTCCATCTCCATCATCGCGAAAATTTCTGTTTTTTGATCATATCATCTTCCCCACCTCATTTCCCTCATTTCACTTGTGAGAGAGAGCGAGAGAGCGATATTGCATGTGTGTTTTCTTGCATGTTTCTTGAGTTTTTTGCAGGACCTTGCTGAATCACCATCCCCAGCTTCCTGCGCAGGTATGAAACTCGACGAAACTGTCTCGCAGTCGCAGGCTTCTGTCGATCGCGACTGACAGAAATTTTTGGTTTTTCACAAAATTGAGTGCACCACTAGAACAAGCACAAGGAGCACATCCTAAAACACTAAAAACAGTAGAAAAATTCCGAGCTTTTCTGTCAATCGCGACCGACAGCCTCTGTCAATCGCGACCGACAGACCCTGTCAATCGCGACCGACAGACCCTGTCAATCGCGATCGACAGACCTCACGACCGACAGATTGCCACGTAGGACCCTGCCAATCGCGATTGATACCGTCGATCGCGATCGACAGCCACGACCGACACCTCTGTCAGTCGCGATTGACACCGTCGATCGCGATCGACTGAAATTCAACGATTGATTGACTTTTACGCGTAGCCACGTGTCCATCGCGACTGATAGGCCCCCGATTGACTGAAATTTTGGCGAAAAATCCGGGAAACGTGTCGATCGCGATTGACACCGTCGATCGCGATTGACAGCCACGATCGACTCTGTCGATCGCGATTGACAGACCTGTCGATCGCGATTGACAGGCTTTTCGGCCAAAAATTAGGGCTTGCTTTTGTTCAAACTTTGGGATAATCTTGGGGCAAAATAGTCAATCCATTAGCATTATTGAGGTTCCTACACTTGTGTTCTGGGAGAAAATCCTAGGATCTGTCAGCCAGATTGAATCCTGTCTTACCCCCCTAAACCCTGAACAGTCATAACTTCTTCATACGAAATCAATTTTTTGAGCTCTAGGGCTTATTGGAAAGCTCATGGCATATACTACACGCCCTCAACTGTTTTTTATAAAGATAATGCATTGATTTTCAGATAGGGTATTTTGAAGTTGACCATACCCAGGGGCATCAAAGTCAGGGGTCTCTAGAATTGTTTTCTTAAAAATCACTATGCAAGTTTGTGTTTGGGCTACAGGAATGAAAATAATTGGTTCTGTCTTTGGAATCTAAATCTTTAAGCTAACTTTGGAACTCTTACAGATCTATTGAGAGCATCGAAAGGCGTTCTAAGCAAGTGTAAGTGCAAGCTTGGGAACACACTTCCTGGGCACTCAAGGGCAACCAAGCAGGAAACAAAAGGTTGGAAACTTTTAACCCCCTCTGTCAATTCATAGACTAGGCTAAGAACAACTAGAGGTAGGAGTAAGTCAGGGCGACGATAGGCAGTTATCAAGTTGAAGACTACCTAAAAACTCAAGTTCAAGCTAAAAATCTAATCTCTGTACTGTCGATAACATAAAGGAAAAGAACCTAACGTGGAACGATCAACCTAAAAGCACGAAGAACATTCAAGTATTCCTGCCGACGTAATATCAGACAAGACATTAAACACGAGAAATAACTAAAAAGAACCAAGTGACTAATATAAAGTAACCAACAACGAGGTTGTACTCTGGGCAAAGAATTGGGCTACTTAGATAGGCATATGAACCTTAGATCAGGATGACATCTAGTAAGGGAGAGACAAAGCCTTAGATCTTCAGAGGCTAGTGTTAACCACACTGCTAGGTCTTGGGCCCAGCAGTTGAGCCACCACTCGTACTACCCTAGCTCTGAGACCAGTGAGTCAGAGATGTCTCAAGGCATGGACAGACCTACGGGAAGTTCAGGAGTGCCTTACTTGTACAGGGTAGAAGGCCCTTACAAGACACAGCTGGAATACCTTAGGACCAATCGATTAGGTGCTAGCATCTATGAGGACGGCTTAGGAAGATCTGTGTTATAGATTAAGAACCCTGACCGATCCATAGGACTAGAGCGCCCAGCTGTCAAGTTCAAAAACGGAGCTTACTTGGACAAAGAAGGAACCATATACGTAGTCACCAGTCACCCAGATAGGACGGACGAATTTGGAAATGTGATCCCAGAAGCGGACTTAGGGGACTTGGAACAAGGAAACATGGGTGCAGAACCTAGAACCCCTCGAGGTAAATCGGTTCTCACTAGGATTATCACACCTGAGTGGGTTCCCCAAGACAACAAGAGCATAGAGTTGCTCCTCAATCGAGAGACTGACGAAGCCTTTTGGAGGTATAAATCTAATCAGCCAACTGATATAGGAACTATCATGATCTATGAGTTTAAGGAGCCGGATAGCCCAAGTAGAGTGACCTACTTAGATCACACTTCGGAAAGGATCTTTGTGGTGACAGAAAATGATAGGCATGCTTACACTTGGAAGGGTGAATTCATTTTCCCCCAACCAAGATCGAATGTATCCTATGGTCACCCTGGAGCTGGTACATCCCAAGCTCATGGAACTCAAAGAGACAGAAGTAGAGATAGACCCGAAGTAAGCTTTGCCAACCCAGTGGGCAGAGAGAGAACGAGGACGGAGACGAATAGGGTAGAACCTGAGATACTTGGAGCTCACAAGAACCAAAGAAATGTGGATGGATTCCCTCTACCGAGACCTAGAGAGCACACAAGAACTTTGAGACCGACCCAGCTAGTTAAGTCCATGAAGAATTACTTTGATGGCACAGGAGATCCCTATGATCATGTGGTGGAGTTCAAGCAAGTCTTGAGAGTTGAACAAGTGGAGGATCTATTCACGCAGTACAATGCCTTCGGTCTAACCCTTAGGAACACAGCACTTACATGGTTTCAGCCATTGGATGAGCGACAATTCAGGTGTATAGACCAACTCCTAGAAGCTTTCATTGTAGAGTTCTCTAAGAGTGGCATAAGACACAATACCTCCTCGTTGATTCACAGCTTCAAACAGACTCCCCAAGAGACTGTAAGATTGGCAGGAAGAAGATTTAGACAATATCTTGAAAGATGCCCTGTTTCGGAGCTACCTACACCAGCCAAGCAAGTGGCCTTATTCTTGGATGGATTGCTGAGTACGAAATTGAGATCCTATGTGTATCTGAAGGACCCTAGGACTATAGAAGAGTGTGTACGCATGTGCATTGACATTGAAGATAACCTAGGGGAAGAACTAGAGCTTTCCAAAATCTACAAAGATTCAGATAGTGCATCTAGTCACTCTTCCACGCAATCCACATCAATTGAGGAACTCGCAGAGAAAGTAGCTCAAAAATTAGGTGTAACTAGCAAACAAATCCCAAGGTTTGCCCCTGTGAAAAGGTGCTATACTTGTGGTGGTGACCACATGGCGAATGTCTGCCCCATTATGGCTCAGCCCCAAGTAAATTCTAGTAGCCAGTACTGCACCATAGAACGGAGATACACCAATCACACCGCACAAGATTGCCCATACAACAAGCAGGCAGTTAGGAAAACTTACCCTCAACCCTATCCACTGCAGGGAAGATACCAGAACCAGTACCCTCCACAGCCATATGGTAGGTCACAACAACCTTATCAGCAACCATATCAAGCTCAACAAAGGCCTCAACCTGTGTTAGCACAACAACCCCCTGCCCCAGCCAATGTGATTCCGGTAAAGTATACTGCTGCAGAGGAGAACCTGAATAGAGCCTTAGTCCCTGTAACATCCTTGCTTTCTGAAAATGACCCCAGTGACCATAGCTTTGATTCTACACATGTTGATAGTCCCCACGCGTACTACATGCAGTCTCCAGAACATGGTGAGTCCTATTACAGCGAAGAGGCAAATGAACCTAGTTGGGAGTCAGATTACACAAACGTCATGTATGCAAACCCCAACCCTAGGCCTCAACCTAGGCAGGTAAGACCTCCATTCCCAAGAGGACCGTGCTACAGATGCCAAGGAGATCATCTCATTCGTGATTGTCCCTTACCTCCACCTACACAAACTCAGTCCGTGACGATCCAAGGCTTTTGCCAAGATTGTGGAAAAGAGCATCTCTTACGAGATTGCCCAAAAAACCCCAATAATATGCCAAAAATCACACCTATCAATGTTATTGGGTTCATGGTAGATTCCACAGGGAGTGTCACTTCCACTGCACCAGTACAGGTAGTCACTAGAGCTCAAGCATTGCAGCAAAACCAAGGGGTAGACCAGGAAAAGAGCCCAACAGCTAGTGAAACTGAGAGCATAACCAAGAAAAGGACTAGAGCTTGGAGAGATAGCCGTGAACGTATGAAAAGGCAATGGCCAAAGAAGATGAGTGAACTTGAGGAAAGTCTACGAGAAACCAAGGCCAAAATCATAGAGATCACATCCCAACCGCACTCTCACACAATCCCACCGCTACCATCCCCATCACCCTCCATCCCTCCACCCTCTAATACACCCCACGTAACCCACCCACCACCCCAAGCAGGATCAGTATTAGCTGATCCCACTCCCGAGGACCTAAACATGATGCTTAAAGCATATCAGGCCAGAATCCAAGAAGGGCCAACCATAACCGATCATGAAAAATGCTACCCTAGAGCCGAGCTAGAGCTTGAACGAACTAAAATTTGTGCTAAGATGGTGGAATTGGCTCAAGCCATGTTCGAAGCTAGCCGCCTCTTTAACATCTCTAGCTCAGCTAAGACGCAGTTACATTTTGATGGACTGCTGGAAAGAATAGAGAGGCTAATTGCACAATCAGAAAAGGAACCTGCCCCTCAAAGAAAGGACAGGGCAAGAGAACGGATAAGCCAGCCTCTTCAGGAAGCCCATGTGCCTCCTCAAGAAGCTTATCTTCCCCCCCAAAAGGCAGATGAACCCCCCTCGAAAGCTTACGTACCTCCACAGGTTGCCTACATTCATTCTCAGGGAGTGTATGAGCCTGTTCGGAAAAGTAATAGAATAAGTAATCCTCCCCAAGAAGCTTGTGCTCCAGCCATCTATGAGAACGAGGAGAGAGCCAACGATAGAATAAGCCCTCCTTCCCAGGTTGCTTATGTGCCTAATTCTACGGAGCCAGACACTTCTTCTTCTATGAATCGGTTTGCACCAGACTTCCTACGAGAGATTCAAGAAGACAAATGGGATAACGAAAGTGAAGTCGCCCCTCCCTTTGAACTTGTGGATGATGCACATGACCAATTCCCACAAGATATCCCATCCATTTATGGAGAGCAGGAGAGTACCCAATCTCAAGAAAGATTAGACTTCGAGTCTAATTCTTTACAAGAACTACCCCATTTCACAGGCCCATGGGAAGCGAAGTCCACTTGCATGAGAGCACCTACAGTCATTGTAAGAAACGAAGATTCAGTCATACCTAGGAACACAGAGGTAGTGAAGAACACTAACGTGCAGTGCAATCTCAAGTTAGAAGAGCTACTCAAGGTTAGACCTGAATTATGGAAACATGTCGCCAAACAAGTACCAGAAATAGCCAAACCTCGTTCCCAGGTAGGATCCCATAGGACAGTGCCAGAAATTCCCTTGGATAAGATAGGAGATATGTGTGAAGGTGAAGAAGGGAACACCTATCTTCCCATCACCTACCAGGAGTACACCACCAAGGCAATTTTGGACTCAGGTGCAGGAGTTGCAATTGCCACTACTTCCCTATGGAAGCGTTGGGGCAAGCCAGCACTCAGGCCAACGAGAATGAAATTGCAGATGGCAGATGGTCATATTGAGAGACCCTTAGGATTGCTAGAAAGAATAACTCTCACCACTTGTGGTGTCGAGTTCGAGCATACATTTGCTATATGTGACTTTAGCAAAAATCATGCCTATGAGATGATTTTGGGAAGACCATTCATGCGACAGTTGCAAGTGGTACAGGACTGGGGAACCAATTCTTTGTACCTGCAACACTTAGGTGTTACGACCAAAGTCAATCTCAAGGATTACTCTCATAGAGATGTACCTCCTATCCAATGGAATCCCATCCATAGAGCCAAAGATGATACAGAATCGGTGCAGTCCATAGGATCAGGATCCTCATGGATGCATGAAGACACCCACTTATGGATGTGCAAAGTAGCAGTAGAAGAAGAGAAGAGAGAGAAAGCCAGAGAGATAGGTGCGAAAGAAACCCATAGATCAATCCAAGACCCGGCCTATGCACCTGTAGTTTTTCCAGATGAGGAATTCGAACCTCACGGCTGGGCAGAAATTTTAGCAACCATGGATGTAGCCATCAATGAGGAACAATGGACACCTCACTGTGATGAGGATGGCTATGACATTTCAGTCTTCTCCATAGAGCCAATCATGGGAGAGGCAGTTCTAGAAGAATGCGAACCTAGCCCTGATGCATTTGAGGATGCAAGTGACTCCGATCTAGAGTCAATCATTATGGACCCACCATTTGCATCAGATGAGGAATACTTCCATGAAGTAGAATTTCAACCCCAGAGGCATGGAGAGATTACAAATGATGTAAGATTAGCAACACACGTGACCCCGAAAGAAGAAGGGAAGAAACGGAAGAAGAGAGAAGTCTCACCAGAAGAGGAAGAATCTTTGTTTGAGGTCCCAGAAAATTTTAAGAAGTATGAGATAGACGACAGGAGAGTTATGATAAGAATGCCTAAACGAGAGGCACAATCAGGAGAGGCCTATGATAACAAAGAAACCACCAAGAAAATAGTAGTGGCCCTAGAAGAAGGAGAGGAGAGATGCACGTACATAGGCCATGACCTAACAGAGGAAGAAGAGCATGCGTTAATTGCCTTGCTAAGAGAATACAGAGATGTATTTGCTTGGAGTTACAAGGATTTGAAAGGTGTTGACCCGGACATATGCTCACACACCATCCCCATGACCTCAGATGCTAAACCCTCTAAGCAAAAGCCCTATACTTATAACAATAATTACGCTGCTAAGATCAAAGAAGAGATAGATAGACTGGTTGAAGCTGGATTTATCTATGAAATTGAGCACACTGAATGGGTATCCCCCATCGTAGTGGTGGCAAAGAAAAATGGCAAGTTGCGTGTGTGCATTAACTTGAAAAAGGTTAATGCAGCCACGATTCGAGATAACTATCCGCTTCCCATCACAGAACATCTCTTAGAAAGAGTGGCAGGCAAGGAAGTGTACAGCTTCCTTGATGGATTTTCGGGCTATAATCAAGTAGCCATAGCTCCAGAGGATCAGCATAAGACAGCCTTTGCCACAGAATGGGGCATTTTTGCCTTTAGAGTAATGCCATTTGGGCTTACCAATGCACCAGCTACCTTCCAAAGGCTGATGTGCCATGTATTTAAAGAGTTCCTGAGGAAAAACTTAGAAGTCTATGTTGATGATCTTTGTGCTCATTCCAACATTAGACAAACCCATATCCTTGAACTCAGACAAATCTTTGACAAATGTAGAGAATATCAAGTCTGCCTGAACCCAGAAAAGTGCGTTTTTATGGTCAGGCAAGGCAAGATTCTAGGACACATAGTGTCAAAGAATGGCATATCTACTGACGAGGAGAAAGTGAGAGCCATAGCAGAGCTACCTAGGCCAAAGAATGTCAAGGAAGTACAAGCTTTCATGGGGCATTGTGGTTATTACCGAAGATTCATTCACATGTATGCTGTAATTGCAAAGCCCATGTACGGACTTCTGACTAACTTTGAGTGGACGGATGAATGTGAGAATTCCTTCCAGGAGCTTAAACGAAGATTATGTTCAGCACCAATCTTGACCACACCAGATTGGAATAAACCATTCCATGTTCATGTGGATGCATCCAATTATGCCATTGGATGTGTGCTTGCTCAACCCACTGGTGAAGGTAATATGGATCTTCCAATTGCCTATGCCAGTAGACAGTTGAATGCAGCTGAACGAAATTACACCACTACGGAGAGAGAAGGTTTAGGCATGGTATATGCAGTTAAGAAATTTAGACACTATTTGCTTGCAAATAAGTTTAAATTTTTTACTGATCATCAAGCATTGCTATATCTCGTAAACAAGCCATGTAATACAGGAAGATTAGTGAGATGGTTTCTCTTGCTAATGGAATATGATTTTGAGGTTGTGGTAAGGAAAGGGAGGACTCATTTAAGAGCAGATCATCTCTCTAGGCTCACATCGGGAGAAGCCCCACAAAGCGTATCAGATGACCTTCCTGATGCTTACTTGTTTAATTTGGAAGTCATACCGCAGTGGGCTAAGCCATTGGTACCAGTATTGACGTACGGGCCTAATCACCCAGTGGTGAACACACGGAATAAAGAGGTTGTAAAAGCCCAAAAGTACCACATCATGGCTGGAAGCATGTACAAGCACACAGATCAAGGGATCTTGGCTTGTTGCGTAGAAGAGGATGAGTACGCTAAATGGTTGCAATTAGCACATGTAGGTGCACTAGAGCAACACCATTCAAAGCAACGAACTTTACAGAGCTAAGGAGACTCGGAGTGCATTGGCCGACTATGGAAGCAGATGTCCAAAAGTTGTGCAAGGAATGCCCAATCTGCTGCACTAAACCACCTGTGGAACATGCTACTCTTTATCAAGTAGCCATTGTACCAGATTGGAGCGAACCTCTAGTATCCTTCCTTAGGACAAACACATTCCCTCCAGACATGACTCTGGCTAGGAAAAGGAGTTTAGAACAAGAAGCCCTGGATTACTCACTCATTGGTGATAATCTATACAAACGCGGTAAAGATGGTTACCTGAGACTGTGTGTCCATGAGAGTGAATATCTTAAGATCTTGGAAACTGCTCACCAAGGTGTAGCAGGAGGACACTTTGGACCAGATCGGGTGATCAAGGCGATACTATTTGCGGGCTTCTGGTGGCCTACCCTTCACATGGATGCACATACCTATGTGAAACGGTGTGATGTCTGTCAGAGAACTCAGTATCCTATACGAAAAGATGAGATGCCATTGAAACCTATGATGGGGGGACGTGCATTCTCTAAGTGGGGAATAGACTTCGTAGGTCCTATTAACCCCCCAACTAAGGGTTCCCATGCGGAATACATCATTGTTGCAACAGACTATCTAACTAAGTGGGTAGAGGTAAAAGCTACGACAAAGAATGACGCTCAGACAACTGCTAAATTCTTGTTTGAGAATGTATTCACAAGATATGGGCTACCTATAGAGCTTGTAAGTGATAGAGGCACTCATTTCTTGAACGAAGTGATTGAAAATCTACTCCAAGAATTCTTGGTAATACACAAGAAGTCTGCTCCCTATCACCCTCAAGCTAATGGACAAGCTGAGAGCACTAATAAGATCTTATGCAATGTACTGACGAAATTAGTGAACACTAAACGCTCTGACTGGGACAAACAGCTACACCATGCTGTTTGGGCATACCGAGTTGCCTACAAAACGGTACTCCAAGCCACCCCCTTTCAGATGGTATTTGGCCAAAACGCTGTGCTACCCTTGGACTTCTTAATTCCTACATTGAGAGTAGCACAAGAGCACGAATGGACGGGTCATGAACTCTCCTCTAGACTTTTTGACCTTGAACGATTAGGAGAAACAAGACTGAGGGCAGCCGCAGGAATATATGCAACTAAGAAGAGACAGAAGGCATACTTTGATGCCCATGTGAAGGATAAGGGCTTGAAAGCAGGAGATCTAGTTTTAGTCTATACACTGAAACAACACGCAAGGAAGCTAGAAAAGAGAGGCTACGGACCTATGATCATCAATAGGATCTCCACGAGTGGAGCAGTACAACTGGCCACATTAGAGGGTGATGTTCTCCCAAACTATATTAGCGGTTGCAGAGTCAAGTTGTATCAAGAACCCCTCACGGAGGAAATGCTTAGCCGACTCAATACTGCTAAAAAACGCAAAGAGGAAGAAAAGCGAGTTCGAGAAGAAGCTCAAGCAGAAGCTTTAGAACGCATCAGAAGGATGAAGTTACGAAGGCAAGGTAGAGATCAACCTAGAACGAATGACTATGCAGATCAAGGATATCCTATGGCCATGTGTGAAGTCGCAGGAACAAGCTCGCATAGGATAATTGATCGACTTCCTTTCATAACCCTAGATATAGGACAAGGAAAGAGTGCAAGGACCGTAAGAGCCTTGATTGACTCAGGTGCAGCCACTAGTGCTGTTAAATTGTCTTACTGTCAAGAGTTGCAGTTAACTGTCAATCCTGTGGAAGCATATCTCATAGGATTGGGAGGCGTGGAAACCCCTTGCATGGGCGAGGTGGAACTTCCCCTCTACATTCATGATGAGGCAATAACAGTTAAAGTACTAGTGTGTCAAGACGAGGATCTCACTGAACCTCTTGTCTTGGGTCAAGACTGGATCTATGACCAAGCAGTCAACTTAAACCTAAGAAGTGGACTTCTTCAGGTATGGGTCAATCATAGTCGAATTACAGTAGAGTTAGATAAAGGAGCACTCAAGGAACTAGGAAAGGCACAGACTCCTGGTCCCTCTAGGGGAGCACATGAAGTTGACCATGCTGTTCTTGTCCAAGGCTATGTGATGCAGAAGAATGAAGATCTCAAAAAAGGAGTCAGAACCCCAACGGAACTCCCTTCTTTTCCAAAGGCCAGAAGGAGGCAGCAACCAAAGGTGGATCAAAGGCAGAAGAAGCAGAGTACTTCCTATGTCAGAGATCAAAAGTACCTGCGCAGCAAAATGTCCCAGCAAGTGAAACAAGTGTGGGTGAGGAAAGGCGAACACCCGGTTGCACTCAAGCCAACCACGCGAGCAAAGCCTCTTATCAATAACCAACAACACGACACTAATAAGGAGTCTGTCAGAAATTCTTCTGCTAACGTGAAATCTATTTGGGTGCCCAAGAAGTCGATGAAGGCTAGCCCACAATCAAGAAAAATTTGGGTGCCTAAGGCTTGCTTGCGGGCGCAAGTAGCTACGCCGAGGCCACAACCTATACAGCATAACCCATCCACTCGCACAGCCAGTATTCACTCGTTTTCAACACTCAGGAACACACCAAGGCCCATGAGCACGCACATAATCACTTGTAAATGGGTCCCTAAAAGGCCTCATTTTCAAATTGAGACACCAATAAAGCTCTCTAGAGTCTCTACGAAACCAAGAGCAAAACCCATCCACTGCATTTGGCAGCCTCAAACTTGTAACAAACCCCCAAACCCCATTTGTAAATCCATGATAACTTACTAACCACATCACTATCACACTACATCATTCCACTTAACTCTTAGGTCTACAGAACGGCTAACCGCACACACACTCGCACCGAGCACTTACTAACCCATTAGTCACTCCCGACCCTCATGTTAATGTTGTAAGGGGAACAACAACGGTCCTCCCTTGTCCTGTACAATGTTAACACATGTTTGTATATTCTCACAGAGACAGGCAGCAAGAAGTAACATGGCAAATACGGTAGGAACTAGCTCCCAGGCAGGCACCAGCCCCCAAGTGGTGGACATCGAAAGCCTTTCGGTCGAGGAAGAATTAAAGGAAAGACCAGTGGCATTACGGGCATTACATGCCATACCAATTCAGAATCCTCCACAGGGTCACACAATGCCGGTGGGCAAAACCTCACACTGGTTCAGTGACGTTGCTGGACCTCTGGGTGAAGGCACATACATGTGGGAGTCCGAGGTAGAATTCAACGGACGTTGGGGCAAATACCATTTCTTTACCAGGGAGTTTGAAAAGCTACAGAATAATGAAGGACTGAAGTCGATATGGAAGAAGGCCGGAGTTTATGATTACTTCAAGTTCCAACTACCAAAGCCAGATTTTCTAAGATGCTCATACTTAATTAGTACCCTCACTCCAAGCAAAGACAAGAAAGGATACAGCTCCTTTGTGCTCCCATCACTCACAAGGGGCAACGAGCTGAAGCGTTTCCGCTTGACTATCAACCTGGTAAGAGAAGCACTCGATATGAAAGGTATGCACATTCCAACAGAGAAAGAGACTATGGTTCCAGACAATATGAAGAACAGGAACTGACGAAGTTGAAGGACATGGTTGCGATGACACCTACGATCGCCATTCACTTACGCATGGTCATGCAACATTTCGCATTCCCCGCACAGGAAAGGTTCACAATGCCTCCCAAAAAGATCTGGTTTAGCCTCTACCTGGCGGATGCTTTTGATTTGACCATCAATATGCCCCACTGGATTATCGACCAGATTCATATGGCTCATCAGAGATGGTATAAGAAGCAAAAGTCTGTGCTGTATGGTTGCTGTGCACTTACAAGAATTGTATACAGATGTCTCGCATATGATGTACCGGTGCAGAGGGCTCTCATTTGGTCCAGAGCACAGGAGTTTCAACGCAGATTGTCAGCTGTAGGGCCTCCCTCAAAGAAGATGAGAGGCGCTGTCCAGATGCCTTGTGCACAAGCTCGCGGTGCAACCCTAACGCCTGAAACAACCCCAAGACTTCCCCGACGAGTGCAACCATTTACTATCAGGTTACCCAGGCACAGCACAGATGGTCCTAATCTTGTGTTTCCACCAGTACCGACTGATCTGGAATTCCCGCATGGATTCACTTTGGAGGATCTAACGGACAAAGAAGTTGCTAGAATCATCGAAGCCGTAAACGCGGAAGTTGAAGAAGAGCAAGCTGGTGGACAACAAACTGCCCCAGACCAAGCCCAACCCAGTCAACCGGATGTAGTCAATGTGGACGATGAAGAAGAAGCACATGAGGAGGCACAGGGTGGACAATCAGACGCAGAAGAACAAGAGTATGATCAGGAAGGCCTACAAGTACTGGAAGGTGCCCCAGCCTACACTAACGCATTAAAGAAGCTCTACGATACGATGAACCGAGTTCAAGAGCAACACAGGCTATCATTAGCTGCAGGTAAAGCCCTCATGAACCAGATTCTGGAGGAGGAAGGAGTGGACGAGCAATACCGTGCCACCTTGGAAATGATATCGGACGCTTTGGGAGTACCTGAAACGGTGCATACTGCACTAGCGCAATCACGAAGAACAGAGAAAAGATATGGCAGACGCCCCCACGAACGGGAAAACGAATGAATGTATTAGGATCAGGACCACAAGGCATCCCCACAACCACTGGCACAGTACACACTGTTCACGACACCGAGGAAGCCCATACATCGAGTGCACCTCCATCACCTCCCTTGCCACCTTCTCCCCCCCATCCGCCCCATTCACCTCCCTCTACCACTGTAACCTCTACTGTCACCACCTCCGAACCCACTACACACACTGACGCACAAACCATCAGTCAACCCACATACTCTATTTCCATTGAAAACATAAGTCTGACCACAGCCACGGTAAACACCACTACTCCGATCACACTTCTTGGGAGTTCACAATTACACACACCCCTATACACGTTCACAACTCTCACCGCAACCACAATCCCCATGTTCACAGTCACTCCCATCACGGCCTCCACTTTTGAATCCATGGAGGTGTCACCCACCTCTGTACCTCTCCCACCCCCCATTTACCCACAATCTCCCATCCCCCCACCTCCCCCCTCACCCTCTCTAGTACTGCATCTACACTTCCCTTTCCCTTCCCCTTCCCCTCTGCATTCAACACCATTTCTCCCACCATTCCTCTTAATAATGTATTTAATAATATGTATCAATGCATGTCCCAACTTCAGCAACATTACCAACACCTTGACAACCAACATACAAGGCTTTTCCGAAACCACGAAGATCTCCAAGCACGATGTAGGGATCTTGAAGAGCAGAAGCAGCTACTACAACAGCAGCACGTGACATTACAGGAACAATATGCACAATTAGTAGCCAACCCACCCCAAGCAGATGATGAAGAACGACGACATATGGACGAGCTGCTACATTCTCAGATCACGGAAAACCTTAAGCTTCGACGGAACTTGGGCCTCCTACACAAGCACATGTCTACAGCACTAGAGGAGAATAAACGCTTACAGAAACAGAACGAAGAAAATCTGGAGGCGGCCATGGAGGGTTCCCCACAAGAGATTGACCCAGAACGATTCAAGGCAATTCCCTCTGAGAATATGAAAGTGGTGTTAGAAACTCATGCAGATCTAATGGAGGCGCATGCCGCCTTAGAAAAAGAGAGAGATGATTTGCTAAGGCAGTTGGCCACCCGACAGACATCACCCAGCAAAAGCACAACCGCAGAAGATACATCTGAAGAGGTCACTAAACTCCGGGCGGAACTTGAGGAATTACGTAGCAAGGTCATGCAATACGAGCGTCAGCCCTCCCCTCTGGTAGAGCCCAAGCCTGACGATCTTGTGCGAATTGAAGTAGAAGAAACATTCGAGGATCCCTATGTCCCGATGCCAACACCCGGAGGTAAGCGAACAAACAGGGCATGGACACAATTGAAATTGAGGCACCTGAATGGATGCAAAAATTAGAGAAAGTAGCCACGACGCATGATGACAGGGTGGCAGTCCAAATCGCATTGATGTCAAAATTGGAAGAGGTTGTAATGAAATCCGATTATTTTAAGAATCTCTCACACCATAGGTGGATCGGCCCATCGGACGACCTGTATGTTCCTTTTTGCGTTCTAATGGCGGATTATAATGCGGAGATCAAGCACCACACCTCAAGGGAACCAACCTCTGCCACCCAGTTTGCACCTGACGACATCCCAGAAAGTGCCAAGCAGGGACATATTCGCCAACCGACGTGGAGAATTCGGCTGCTCGAAACCTACCCGGAAATGGTAAGAACATGGAACAACATGCCATTGTACATCAAATATAACCCATGTTATTGCCCTGTATTTCGAAGGAGATCTTGGCCGGAGTATACACAAACAGTGCTGACGATTAAAGGATGTGAGAAGTGGCTCAATTATGTGTACTTCGCACCCCCTAAGGGCCCGCCTACTATTGGATATATGATTTCGACGATTCGACATTGGGGGGTCCGGTTCAAGAATGTACCTGATGTCATGACTCAGATGTGCATGAAGATTTTCGAACTTATGTTGGTCACCTTCAGGACCTTCAAAAATGTCAAGGAACCGCATCTCTCAGCACTAGGATTTAATGAAGGTAATCAGGACCTTGTATACGACATGAGCACAACCCCATCGATTAATGTTGTGTATGCATGGCACGCTCGCATCAAATATCTACCGGCCTGCTTCAAACAAACGTTTGAAGAGATGTTTGTCACGGGATTCTGGGAATATCACTCCGAGATATTCATTCCCAGACCATCCCATCTCTTGCAGTTGTTTGCAGTGGAACAAGCTCTCCATTCCGAAAAGCTACGTATACCACATCCAGAGGTTCCCGGGCCGGTAGATTGGGATGCTCTACTCACAGATTTGGCCAAAGGATTGAGGATTGCCGAACATCACTTAGCGCAGGATGTCGTTGAGTACTACATCCAAAAACCCACACAACAAGGGTCTGTCAGGGACGACAGACGCGAGAGAGGGGGGGGGTGTTAGCAGCGGACAAGGGACTGAAGGACTAACGAGGCATGGCAGTCAGAGAAGAGAGTCAGAAGGGAGAGAAGGCACAAGCAGACAAGGGAGTCAACAAAGATCTGGCAAATAGGCCAATAATTTTCTTCAGGAAGAAGCACGTATGAGCATTCACGCAGATTTAGCACTAAGGCAACCTTAATTTTTCAAAACCTCTACACCAATTAAAAGTGATTCTCATCACTAAACACGATTGTAAATACCATTTCATCTTTTTGTAGCTCCATTTTGTGCAAGCCAAGGAGTCCTTGAGCTTGAGGAGCTTTAGAAGTATCTACCTGCCAATTTTCGTATTTTTTAGATCTCGTTTGAGCCCTCAAATAAGCCCTGGAACCTAATTTTTAACTAGGCCGGACACTAGGTCTGAACAGGGCCAAAACTAGTCAAAAACTATAAAAAGAGCTAGAGAGCTCATTTTTGAGGTTAGATTGTAATTGAAACAAACTTGTAAGGGCATATTGAAAGTAATCTAAGAACTCCATTGATTCTCACTCTTTGTCTTGCTGTGTGTGCGCGTGTGTGTGTATGTGTGTGCATGCTAGTGTGCTTCCCACTCACGCACCTGTGCCGCCACTTGCTCGAGGTCTTCATACCATCCTCACGTCTTCCCGGATTGACATTAAAGGAGGTGCTACTCATCACTGAGCTACAGTTAGAAATCAATATATATATACGTGTACATATGTAAATGTGTATGCATTAAGTATGTGTATGTATGCATGTGTGTGTGTATGTATGTGTGTGTATATGTGTGAGTATGAGTGTGTATGTGTTTATGTATATGTATGTATCTATGTGTGTGTATGTGTCTATGTGTGTATGTGTATGCATGTATGTATGCATATGTGTGTGTATGCATATGTATGTGTGTGTATGCATCATTATGTGTGTAAGTGTCTATGTGTGTTTGTGTGTGTGTATGTGTGTGTGTGTGTGTGTGTCTATGTGTATGTGTGTGTCTATGAGTGTGTATGTGTTTATGTGTATGTATGTATCTATGTGTGTGTATGTGTCTATGTGTGTATGTGTATGCATGTATCTATGCATATATGTGTGTGTGCATGTGTATGTGTGTATATGCATCATTATGTGTGTATGTGTCTATGTGTGTATGTGTGTATGTATATGTGTGTGTTGTCTATGTGTATGTGTGTGTGTGTCTATGAGTGTGTATGTGTTTATGTATATGTATGTATCTATGTGTGTGTATGTGTCTATGTGTGTATGTGTATGCATGTATGTATGCATATGTGTGTGTATGCATCATTATGTGTGTCTATGTATGCATGTGTATGTGTGTATGCATCATTACGTGTGTATGTGTCTATGTGTGTATGTGTGTGTGTATATGTGTTTGTATGTGTATGCATGTGTATGTGTGTGTATGCATCATTATGTGTGTAAGTGTCTATGTGTGTTTTTGTGTGTGTATATGTGTGTGTGTGTGTCTATGTGTATGTGTGTGTGTCTATGAATCTGTATGTGTTTATGTGTATGCATGTATCTATGTGTGTGTATGTGTCTATGTGTGTATGTGTATGCATGTATGTGTGCATATGTGTATGTATGCATGTGTATGTGTGTATGCATCATTATGTGTGTATGTGTCTATGTGTGTATGTGTGTATGTATATGTGTGTGTTGTCTATGTGTATGTGTGTGTGTGTGTATAAGTGTGTATGTGTTTATGTATATGTATGTATCTATGTGTGTGTATGTGTCTATGTGTGTATGTGTATGCATGTATGTATGCATATGTGTGTGTATGCATATGTATGTGTGTGTATGCATATGTATGTGTGTGTATGCATCATTATGTGTGTCTATGTATGCATGTGTATTTGTGTATGCATCATTACGTGTATGTGTCTATGTGTGTATGTGTGTGTATGTGTGTGTATGTGTGTGTGTCTATGTGTATGTGTGTGTGTCTATGAGTGTGTATGTGTTTATGTGTATGTATGTATCTATGTGTGTGTATGTGTATGCATGTATGTATGCATATGTGTGTGTATGCATATGTATGTGTGTGTATGCATCATTATGTATGTATGTGTCTATGTGTGTATGTGTGTGTGTATACATTATGACAGTGTATGTAATCATGTGCATTATGTATGCATATAAGTATGTATGTATGCATATGCATATGCATTATGTATGCATATGCATATGCATTATGTATGCATATGCATATGCATTATGTATGCATATGCATATGCATTATGTATGCATATGCATATGCATTATGTATGCATATGTGTGTGTGTGTATGCATATGCATGTAAGTATGTATGTATGTATGCATATGTGTGTGTATGCATATGCATGTAAGTATGTATGTATGCATATGCATATGCAATATGTATGCATGTATGTGTATGTGTGTGTATGCATATATGTGTGTGAATGTGTGTGTACATGTGTCTGTATGTGTGTGTGCATGTGTATGTGTGTGTATGCATCATTATGTGTGTATGTGTGTGTATGTGTGTGTGTGTGTGTCTATGTGTATGTGTGTGTATGTGTATCTATGAGTATGTATGTGTTCATGTGTGTGTATGTGTCTATGTGTGTATGTATCTGTGTGTGTGTATGTATCTATGCATGTGCATTATGTATATATGCATGTAAGTATGTATGTACATCATATGCATATGCATATGCATTATGTATGCATATGTATGCATGTATGTGTTTATGTGTGTATGTCTCTCTATGTGTGTGTGTATGCATATATGTGTGTATGTGTGTGTATATGTGTCTGTATGTGTGTATGCATGTGTATGTGTGTGTATGCATGTGTATTTGTGCATGTGTCTATGTGTGCATGTGTGTGTATATACTATATGTGTGTGTGTCTATGTGTATGTGTGTGTACCTATGAGTGTGTATGTGTTTATGTGTGTATGTGTCTATGTGTGTGTATGTGTTTATGTGTGTATGTGTATGCATGTATGTATGCATATGTATGTGTATGCATGTATGTATGCATATGTATGTGTATGCATGTGTATGTGTGTGTATGCATCATTATGTGTGTATGTGTCTATGTGTCTATGTGTGTATGTGTCTATGTGTGTATGTGTTTGTGTATATGTGTGTGTATGTGTGTGCGTCTATGTGTATGTGTTGCTACGTGTCTATGAGTGTGTATGTGTTTATGTGTGTGTATGTGTCTATGTGTGTGTATGTGTCTATGTGTGTATGTGTCTATGTGTGTGTATGCATGTATGTATGCATAGGTTTGTGTATGTGTGTGTATGCATTATGTATGCATATGTGTGTGTTTTCATTACGTATGTGTATGTATGCATATGCATTATGTATGCATATGCATTATGTATGCATATGTATGCATGTATGTGTATGTGTGTGTATGTCTCTCTATGTGTGTGTGTATGCATATATGTGTGTCTATGTGTGTATGTGTGTGTGTATATGTGTGTCTATGTGTGTATGCATGTGTATCTGTGTGAATGCATCATTATGTGTGTATGTGTCTATGTGTGTATATGTGTGTGTATGTGTGTGCACGTCTATGTGTGTGTATGTGTGTGCACGTCTATGTGTATGTGTGTGTCTATGAGTGTGTATGTTTGGATGTGTGTGTGTATGAATGTGTGTTTATGAGTGTGTATCTTTGGATGTGTAAGTGTATATGTGTGTCTATGTGTGTATGCATGTGTATGTGTTTGAATGCATCATTATGTGTGTCTATGAGTGTGTATGTTTGGATGTGTGTGTGTGTATATGTGTGTCTATGTGTGTATGCATGTGTATGTGTGTGAATGCATCTTTATGTGTGTATGTGTCTATGTGTGTATGTGTGTGTATATGTGTGTGTATGTGTGTGCGTGTCTATGTGTATGTGTGTGTGTCTATGAGTGTGTATGTGTTTATGTGTGTGTATGTGTCTATGTGTGTCTATGTGTCTATGTGTCTATGTGTGTATGTGTGTGTCTATGCGTATGTGTGTGTGTCTATGTGCGTATATGTGTGTGTACATATGTATGTGTGTGTAAGTGTGTGTGTGTGCACTGTAGCTCAGTGATGAGTAGCACCTCCTTTAATGTCAAACCGGGAAGACGTGAGGATGGTATGAAGACCTCGAGCAAGTGGCGGCACAAGTGCGTGAGTGAGAAGCACACAAGCATGCACACACATACACACACACGCGCACACACGGCAAGACAAAGAGAGAGAATCAATGGAGTTCTTTAGATTACTTTCAAAAGCTCTTACAAGTTCGTTTCAATTACAATCTAACCTCAAAAATGAGCTCTCTAGCTCTTTTTATAGTTTTTGACTAGCTTTGGCCCTGTTCAGACCTAGTGTCCTGCCTAGTTAAAAATTAGGTTCCAGGGCTTATTTGAGGGCTCAAACGAGATCTAAAAAATATGAAAATTGGTACGATGGTACTTCTAAGACTCCTCAAGCTCGAGGACTCCTCGGCTTGAACAAAATGGAGTTACTAAAAATAGATAATGGTATTTACAATGGTTTTTAGTGATGAAAATCACTATTTTTGTAGGGGATTCTTCTGAAAATTTGACATACACTTCTTGGAGCTCCCTACTTGCTCCCTTTCCTTGTGTGTCCACCTTTTGATGTGCTTCCATGCTTTGTCCTTGACTTTGAGCTTCAACACTCCCCCCCCTCTCGAGTCTGTCGTCCCTGACAGACCCTTGTTGGAAGGGATGTTCTATGTAGTGCTTTGAGAGGTGGTGTCCATCCGTTGTATGAGCTGGTTCCTTGGATTCCAGCAAGAATGTGTCATTGTGAGCTTTCAAAACTGCAAGTTGCTCACAAGAGGTTGTCAATAGTGATTTGGAGCAACTACTGGCTTCAATTTGCTTCCGAGATATGGATGTTGTTCCCATGACGTCCGCTAGCTCTTCCAAAGATGATGTTGATAGCAGTTAGCCAACTACTCATAACCCATAATGAATGATGGGTAAGTGTGTTCGTGCCTGGGTTGAAAAAAGTATGTGCCTTGTGCAAGGCCTGGTAATGTAGCCCTACGCATGCTTACGTGGAAAATGCATTGGAAGAAGTATGGTGCAAAAATTACGGGTCTTGAGCTAAGTGCTCAAGGGTATGCTGACGAAGAGGTTTCCTAAACTATCATGGTTATGGTGTTTCCAGAGTAAAGATACTTACCATGGAGAAGGTTGATGGATGTTTGTCTCTTCGTGTTGTACACTCGGCCTTTGGGATGGAACATTGTTGATGAATGTCCATGTTGATTGTCCACTGATGAGATCTTTTGAGTGGTGGATCCTCTCTCCTCTTCTCAAAGCAACATTTGTCAAATAGTGAGAATTGAATTGCTTGATATTCCTTGGCAAGCAACATCGGGTAACTACACCAAGCTGAGTTTCACATATATTCTCTTTAGCTCACCATATGCAGGAGCCTTCTCCTCCAGAACTACCTTTTGCAGATATCTCCTTGGATGCTCTGGTACATGAAGTAGTTAAGCATCACTCAAGTTGCGGACCTTCAAGCTCTTCATTCCTACCATGGTAAGAGAAAATCATAGTTGTAGATGCCATGTTCATGCCAAATGCTTGTCATTTACCAGATAAGGCAGCAATAATCTCACTGCTGGCCGAGACACACTTCTATCGAAATTGATAAATGCCTAGTAATCAACAGTTCCACCTTCAACTAAGCATGACTCATTCATGTTTCATAAGCCAAACCTGGGAACAAGCTCTCTCCCGCTTTTCTTTCTCCCCCTTCTTTTTTTTTTTTTTTTTTTTTGAGGAAAAGGATATCACAAAACAAGAACACAAAAGTTAGTATCAATAGAAATATTTGACATATGTCACTGTGCTCTTGTGCGCGAGATTCTCAAGTGTGTCTATGCACGGCCGTGTAATGTGGCCCTATATTAATGCATACTTTGGAAATGCATGACCTGAATGGTGCAAAGGACAGGGTTGTGCAAGGAGCACATGGTTGTTGCTTGTTCGAGGCTTTTGATGTCATTTGTGGAGGTTGATGCCGACCTTGGTGGAGGTATCCATTGAGTCTCGAACTGATGTGATCCTCCTTATTGGAGTCCATTTTAGAACATCATTTGGCACTGTAGAGGTCACTTCAGGCGTCTTTCTCTTTGGATGCTTTCTAAACTGTGGTATCCAGTGTGGTTGACGCTTTGGTTCGGTGGAGACTACTTTCACTTTTGGCTTCCAAATCCATATCCTTTTTACATGTCTTCTTACTAATGTTGAAGAGCTGATTTGATCTTCCTTTGGTCTCTGTACGTGGTTCTTACCCTTTTCTCTTTTTGGCTTCTTTGTTGAAACCTTTTGCATGTGGGAGAACAAAGGTTGTTGTGGATGTAGGAGCTTCTTAGGTACCCACATCTGTAATTGCCCTTGTTGAGCTGCAGCTAACTTCTTAGGCACCCAAACTTGTTGGATACCTTGTGATTGAGCTTGTCTGAGCTGCTTCCTTCGTCTTCTGGCCTGGTTGGTTTGCATGGATGGAATTTGTGGGGGCAAGGTTGGTGGTTGCTCTCCTTTGCGTACCCATATCTGCTTCATCGGTTGAGTTGTTCTGCTTCGCGCGTTCTTTTGGTCTCTCGTCCGGGGAGTCTTTAGTGATTGATCTGCCCTTAGTTGCTGCCTCCTTCTGGCCCTTGGAAAAGAAGGGAGTTCCTTTGCATCTCTGACTCCTTTTTTGCGAATATCATTCCTCTGCAACACATAGTTTTGGACAAGAACAACATGGTCATCTTCATGTGTATTCCTGGAAGGACCAAGAGTCTGTGCCTTTCCTAGTTCCTTGAGTGCTCCGTTAGCTAACTCTACTGTAATTCGACTATGATTGACCCAAATCTGAAGAAGTCCACTTCTTAAGTTTAAGTTGACTGCTTGGTCATAGATCCAATCTTGACCCAAGACAAGAGGTTCAGTGAGATCCTCGTCTTGACACACTAGTACTTTAACTGTTATAGCCTCATCATGAATATAGAGGGGAAGTTCCACCTCGCCCATGCAAGGGGTTTCCACGCCTCCCAATCCTATGAGATACGCTTCCACAGGATTGACAGTTAACTGCAACTCTTGACAGTAAGACAATTTAACAGCACTAGTGGCTGCACCTGAGTCAATCAAGGCTCTTACGGTCCTTGCACTCTTTCCTTGTCCTATATCTAGGGTTATGAAAGGTCGTCTATCAATTATTCTATGCGAGCTTGTTCCTGCAACTTCACACATGGCCATGGGATATCCTTGACCTGCATAGTCATTCGCTCTAGGCTGATCTCTACCTTGCCTTCGTAACTTCATCCTTCTGATGTGTTCTAAAGCTTCTGCTTGGGCTTCTTCTCGAACTCGCCTTTCTTCCTCTTTGCGTTTCTTAGCAGTGTTGAGTCGGCTGAGCATTTCCTCCGTGAGGGGTTCCTGATACAACTTGACTCTGCAACCGCTAATATAATTTGGGAGAACATCACCCTCTAATGTGGCCAATTGTACTGCTCCACTCGTGGAGATCCTATTGATGATCATAGGTCCGTAGCCTCTCTTTTCTAGCTTCCTCGCGTGTTGTTTTAGTGTATAGACTAAGACTAGATCTCCTGCTTTCAAGCCTTTATCCTTTACGTGGGCATCAAAGTATGCCTTCTGTCTCTTCTTGGCTGCATATATCCCTGCAGCGGCTCTCAGTCTTGTTTCTCCTAATCGTTCAAGGTCAAAAATTCTAGAGGAGAGCTCATGACCTGTCCATTCGTGCTCTTGTGCTACTCTCAATGTAGGAATCAGGAAGTCCAAGGGTAGCACAGCATTTTGGCCAAAAACCATCTGAAAGGGAGTGGCTTGGAGTACCGTTTTGTAGGCCACTCGGTATGCCCAAACAGCATGGTGTAGCTGTTTGTCCCAATCAGAGCGTTTAGTGTTCACTAATTTCGTCAGTACATTGCATAAAATCTTATTAGTGCTCTCAGCTTGTCCATTAGCTTGAGGGTGATAGGGGGCAGACTTCTTGTGTATTACCAAGAATTCTTGGAGTAGATTTTCAATCACTTCGTTTAAGAAATGAGTGCCTCGATCACTTACAAGCTCTATAGGTAGCCCGTATCTTGTAAATACATTCTCAAACAAGAATTTGGCAGTTGTTTGAGCATCGTTCTTTGTCGTAGCCTTTACCTCTACCCACTTGGTGAGATAATCTGTTGCAACAATGATGTATTCCGCATGCGAACCTTTAGCTGGGGGATTAATAGGACCTACAAAGTCTATTCCCCACTTAGAGAATGCACGTCCACCCATCATAGGTTTCAGTGGCATCTCATCTTTGCGTATAGGATACTGAGTCCTTTGACAGACATCACACCGTTTCACATAGGTATGTGCATCCATGTGAAGGGTAGGCCACCAGAAGCCCGCAAATAGTATCGCCTTGATCACCCAATCTGGTCCAAAGTGTCCTCCTGCTACACCTTGGTGAGCAGTTTCCAAGATCTTAAGATATTCACTCTCATGGACACACAGTCTCAGGTAACCATCCTTACCGCGTTTGTATAGATGATCACCAATGAGTGAGTAATCCAAGGCTTCCTGTTCTAAACTTCTTTTCCTAGCCAGAGTCATGTCTAGAGGGAATGTGTTTGTCCTTAGGAATGATACTAGTGGTTCGCTCCAATCTGGCACAATGGATACTTGATACAGAGTGGCGTGTTCCACTGGTGGTTTAGTGCAACAGATTGGGCATTCCTTGCACAACTTTTGGACATCCGCTTCCATAGTTGGCCAATGCACTCCGAATCTCTTTAGAGTCTGTAAAGTTCGTTGCTTTGAATGGTGTTGCTCTAACGCACCTACATGTGCTAATTGCAACCATTTAGCGTACTCATCCTCTTCTACGCAACAAGCCAAGATCCCTTGATCTGTGTGCTTGTACATGCTTCCTGCCATGATGTGGTATTTTTGGGCTTTTACAACCTCTCTATTCCGTGTGTTTACCACTGGATGGTTAGGCCCGTATGTCAATACTGGTACCAATGGCTTAGCCCACTGCGGTACAACTTCCAAATTAAACAAGTAAGCATCAGGAAGGTCATCTGATACTCCTTGTGGGGCCTCTCCCGATGTGAGCCTAGAGAGATGATCAGCTCTCAAATGAGTACTACCTTTCCTTACCACCACCTCAAAATCATATTCCATTAGCAAGAGAAACCATCTCACTAATCTTCCTGTATTGCATGGCTTGTTTACAAGATATAACAATGCCTGATGATCAGCAAAAAATTTAAACTTATTTGCAAGCAAATAGTGTCTAAATTTCTTAACTGCATATACCATGCCTAATCCTTCTCGTTCAGTAGTGGTATAATTTCGTTCAGCACTAGCATAGGCAATTGGAAGATCCATATTACCTTCACCAGTAGGTTGTGCAAGCACACATCCAATGGCATAATTGGATGCATCCACATGAACATGGAATGGCTTATTCCAATCTGGTGTGGTCAAGATTGGTGCTGAACATAATCTTCGTTTAAGCTCTTGGAAGGAATTCTCGCATTCATCAGTCCACTCAAAGTTAGTCAAGAGTCCGTACATGGGTTTTGCGATGACCGCATACATGTGGATGAAACGTCGGTAATACCCACAATGCCCCATGAAAGCTTGTACTTCCTTGACATTCTTTGGCCTAGGTAGCTCTGCTATGGCTCTCACTTTTTCTTCGTCGGTAGATATGCCATTCTTTGACACTATGTGTCCTAGAATCTTGCCTTGCCTGACCATAAAAACACACTTTTCTGGGTTCAGGCAGACTTGGTACTCTCTACATTTGTCAAAGATTTGTCTGAGTTCCGGAATATGGGTTTGTCTAACATTGGAATGAGCACAGAGATCATCAACATAGACTTCTAAACTCTTCCTTAGGAACTCCTTAAACACATGGCACATCAGCCTCTGGAAGGTGGCTGGTGCATTGGTAAGCCCAAATGGCATTACTCTAAAAGCAAAAATGCCCCATTCTGTGGCAAAGGCTGTCTTATGCTGATCCTCTGGAGCTATCGCTACTTGATTGTAGCCCGAAAATCCATCAAGGAAGCTGTACACTTGCTTGCCTGCCACTCTTTCTAAGAGATGCTCTGTGATGGGAAGCGGATAGTTATCTCGAATCGTGGCGGCATTAACCTTTTTCAAGTTAATGCACACACGCAGCTTGCCATTCTTCTTGGGCACCACTACGATGGGGGATACCCATTCAGTGTGCTCAATTTCATAGATAAATCTAGCTTCCACCAGTCTTTCTATCTCTTCTTTGATCTTGGCAGCGTAATTATCGTTATATGTATAAGGCTTTTGCTTAGAGGGTTTGGCATCTGAAGTCATAGGAATGGTGTGTGAGCATATGTCAGGGTCGACACCTTTCAAATCCTTGTAACTCCAAGCGAATACATCTCTGTATTCTCTTAGCAAGGCAATCAATTCGTACTCTTCTTCTTCTGTTAGGTCATGGCCTATGTACGTACATCTCTCCTCTCCTTCTTCTAGGGCCACTACGATTTTCTTGGTAGTTTCTTTGTTATCATAGGCCTCTCCTGATTGTGCCTCTCGTTTAGGCATTCTAATCATGACTCTCCTGTCATCTATCTCATACTTCTTAAAATTTTCTGGGACCTCAAACAAAGATTCTTCCTCTTCTGGTGAAACTTCTCTCTTCTTTCGTTTCTTCCCTTCTTCCTTCGGGGTCACATGTGTTGCTAATCTAACATCGTTTGTAATCTCTCCATGCCTTTGGGGTTGAAATTCTACTTCATGGAAGTACTCTTCATCTGATGCAAATGGTGGGTCCATAATGATAGACTCGAGATCGGAGTCACTTGCATCCTCATATGCATCAGGGCTAGGTTCGCATTCTTCTAGAACTGCCTCTCCCATGATTGGCTCTATGGAGAAGACTGAAATGTCATAGCCATCCTCATCACAGTGAGGAGTCCATTGTTCTTCATTGATGGCTACGTCCATGGTTGCTAAAATTTCTGCCCAGCCATGGGGTTCGAATTCCTCGTCTGGAAAAACTACAGGTGCATAGGCTGGGTCTTGAATGGGTCTATGGGTTTCTTCTGCACCTACCTCTCTGGCTTTCTCTCTCTTCTCTTCTTCTACTGCTACCTTGCACATCCATAAGTGAGTGTCTTCATGCATCCATGAGGATCCAGACCCTATGGAATGCACAGATTCCGTATCATCTTTGGCTCTATGGATGGGATTCCACTGGATAGGAGGGACATCTCTATGAGAATAGTCCTTGAGATTGACTTTGGTTGTAACACCTAAGTGCTGCAGGTACAAAGAATTGGTCCCCCAATCCTGTACCACTTGCAACTGTCGCATGAATGGTCTTCCCAAAATCATCTCATAGGCATGATTTTTGCTGAAGTCACATATAGCAAAACTATGCTCAAACTCGACACCACAAGTGGTGAGAGTTATTCCTTCTAGCAATCCTAGGGGTCTCTCTATGTGACCGTCGGCCATCTGCAATTTCATCCTCGTTGGCCTGAGTGCTGGCTTGCCCCAACGCTTCCATAAGGAGGTGGTGGCAATTGCAACTCCTGCACCTGAGTCCAAAATTGCCTTGGTGGTGTACTCTTGGTAGGTGATGGGAAGATAGGTGTTCCCTTCTTCACCTTCACACATATCTCCTATCTTATCCAAGGGAATTTCTGGCACTGTCCTATGGGATCCTACCCGGGAACGAGGTTTTGCCACTTCAGTGACTCGACTGGCTGCATATTTCCGCGCGTTTGGTCTATCCTCAGGCAGATCTTCCAAAGTGAGATCGCGTTGCACTTTGGTGTTCATTACTACCTCCGTGTTTCTTGGTAGGACTGAGTCGTCGTTCCTTACCATGACTGTGGGTGCTCTCATACATGTGGACTTGGCTTCCCATGGGCCTGTGAAGTGGGGTAGCTCTTGTATGGAATTAGACTCAAAGTCCAATCTCTCGTGACACTGAGTACTCTCATGTTCCCCGTAAATAGATGGGATGTCTTGCGGGAATTGGTCGTGTGTATCATCCACAAGTTCAAAGGGAGGGGCGACCACTTTCGTTATCCCATTTGTCTTCTTGAATCTCTCGTAGGAAGTCTGGTGCAAACCGATTCATAGAAGAAGAAGTGTCTGGCTCCGTAGAATTAGGCACATAAGCAACCTGGGAAGGAGGGCTTATTCTATCGTTGGCTCTTTCCTCGTTCTCATAGATGGCTGGAGCACAAACTTCCTCGGGAGGATTACTTATTCTATTACTCTTCCGAGCAGGCTCATACGCTCCCTGAGAAGGAATGTAGGCAACCTGAGGAGGTGCGTAAGCTTTCGAGGGGGGCTCATCTGCCTTTTGGGGGGGAAGATAAGCTTCTTGAGGAGGCACTTGGGCTTCCTGAAGAGGCTGGCTTATCCGTTCTCTTGCCCTTTCCTTTCTTTGAGGGGCAGGTTCCTTTTCTGATTGTGCCATTAGCCTCTCTATTCTTTCTAGGGAGGGGGAATTATCTGGTTCAATGGAATTTGGCACATCAGCTTCCGGTGGGGGCTGGGTCATGATTTTACTTACATTCTCCCTTTCTTGATTTTTTTCTTCCTTGGCAGATCTAGCGATTATTCCCTCTAATTTCTCTAGAAGTCCATCCAAGTGTAATTGCGTCTTGGCTGAGCCCGAGTAATTGAAAAGGCGACTGGCTTCAAACATAGTCTGAGCCAATGCGACCATTTTCGCGCAAAGCTTGGTTCTTTCTATCTCTAGGTCGGCTCTAGGGTAACACTTGTCATGATCTGTGACATTTGGCCCTTCTTGAATTCTGGCCTGATATGCTTTAAGCATCATGTCTATGTCTTCCGGAATGGGATCAGCTAATACTGATCCTATTCTAGGGGGTGGTGGAATCGTATGACGTGGCTTGGAAGGTGGCGGGTCGGATGGCGATGGGATAGTGTGAGAGGGGGTTTGAGAGGTGATCTCAGTTATCCTAGCTTTGGTTTCTCTTATGCTTTCCTCAAGTTCACTCATCTTTTTAGCCCATTGTCTTTTCATTCTTTCTCGACTATCTTTCCACGCTCTAGTCCTTTTCTTTGTTATGCTCTCAGTTTCACTAGCCTCTGAGCTCTTATCCTGGTTTACCCCTTGATTCTGCTGCAATGCTTGAGCTCTAGTGACTACCTGGACGGGAGCAGTGGAAGTGACACTTCCTGTGGAATCTACCACTAACCCAATGACGTTGATAGGAGTGATTTTTGGCATATTATTGGGGTTCTTCGGGCAATCTCGTAAGAGATGCTCTTTTCCACAATCTTGGCAAAAGCCTTGGATCATCACTGATTGGGGTTGTGTAGGTGGAGGTAAGGGGCAATCACGAATGAGGTGATCACCTTGGCATCTGTAGCACGGTCCTCTTGGGAATGGAGGTCTTACTTGCCTAGGTTGAGGCCTAGGGTTGGGGTTTGCATACATGACGTTTGTGTAATCTGACTCCCAACTAGGTTCATTTGGCTCTTCACTATAGTAGGACTCACCATGTTCTGGAGACTGCATGTAGTACGCCTGGGGACTATCGACATGTGTAGAATCGAAGCTATGGTCACCGGGGTCACTTTCAGAAAGCAAGGATGTTACAGGGACTATAGCTCTATTCAGGTTTTCTTCTGCAACAGCATACTTTACCGGAATCACATTAGCTGGGGCAGGGGGTTGTTGAGCTAGCACAGGTTGAGGCCTTTGTTGGTTTTGATATTGTGGTTGGTAATTTTGTTGTGGCCTGCCATATGGTTGTGGAGGGTGCGGGTTCTGGTATCTTCCCTGCTGAGGGTATGGCTGAGGGTGGGGTTGCCTAACTGCCTGCTTGTTGTATGGGCAATCTTGTGCGGTGTGATTGGTGTATCTCCGTTCTATGGTGCAGTACTGGCTACTAGGATTTACTTGGGGCTGAGCCATAATGGGGCAGACATTCGCCATGTGGTCACCACCACAAGTGTAGCACCTTTTCACAGGGGCAAACCTTGGGATTTGTTTACTAGTTACACCTAATTTCTGAGCTACTTTCTCTGCAAGTTCCTCAATTGATGTGGATTGCGTGGAAGAGTGACTAGATGCACTATCTGAATCTTTGTAGATTTTGGAGAGCTCTAGTTCTTCCCCTAGGTTATCTTCAATGTCAATGCACATGCGTACACATTCTTCTATGGTCCTAGGGTCCTTCAGATACACATAGGATCTCAATTTCGTACTCAGCAATCCATCAAGGAATAAGGCTACTTGTTTAGCAGATGTGGGTAGCTCCGAAATAGGGCACCTTTCAAGATATTGTCTAAATCTTCTTCCGGCCAATCTGACAGTCTCTTGGGGGGTCTGTTTGAAACTGTGAATCAATGAGGAGGTATTGTGTCTTATGCCGTTCTTAGAGAACTCTACAATGAATGCCTCTAGGAGTTGGTCTATGCTCCTGAACTGACGCTCATCTAATGGCTGAAACCATGTAAGTGCTGTATTCCTAAGGGTTAGACCGAAGGCATTGTACTGCGTGAACAGATCTTCCACTTGTTCAGCTCTCAAGACTTGCTTGAACTCCGCCACATGATCATAGGGATCTCCTGTGCCGTCAAAGTAATTCTTCATGGACTTAACTAGCTGGGTGGGTCTCAAAGTTCTTGTGTGCTCTCTAGGCCTCGGCAGAGGGAATCCATCTACATTTCTTTGGTTCCTGTGGGCTCTAAGCATCTCAGGTTCTACCCTATTCGTCTCCGTTCTCGTTCTTTCTCTGCCCACTGGGTTGGCAAAACTTACTTCTGGTCTATCTCTACTTCTGTCTCTTTGCGTACCATGAGCTTGGGAAGTTCCAGCCCCAGGGTGACCATAGGATACATTTGATCTTGGTTGGGGGAAAATAAATTCACCCTTCCAAGTGTAGGCATGCCTATCATTTTCTGTCACCACAAAGATCCGTTCTGAAGTGTGATCTAAGTAGGTCACTCTACCTGGGCTATCTGGATCCTTAAATTCATAGATCATGATATTTCCTATATCAGTTGGCTGATTGGATTTATACCTCCAAAAGGCTTCATCAGTTTCTCGATGGATAAGCAACTCTATGCTCTTGTTGTCTTGGGGTACCCATTCAGGCGTGATAATCCTAGTGAGAACTGATTTACCTCGAGGGGTTCTAGGTTCCGCACCCATGTTCCCTTGTTCCAAGTCACCTAAGTCCGCTTCTGAGATTACATTCCCAAATTCATCTGTCCTATCCGGGTGACTAGTGACTACATATATAGTTCCTTCTTTGTCCAGGTATGCACCATTTTCAAACTTGACGGCTGGGTGTTCTAGTCCAATGGATTGATCAGGATTCTTAATCTGTATCACAGATCTTCCTAAGCCATCCTCATAGATGCTGGCACCTAATCGGTTGGTCCCAAGGTACTCCAACTGTGTTTTGTAAGGGCCTTCCACCCTGTACAAGTAAGGCACTCCTGAACTTCCCGTAGGTCTGTCCATGCCTTGAGACATCTCTGACTCACTGGTCTCAGAGCTAGGGTAGTACGAGTGGTGGCTCAACTGCTGGGCCCAGGACCTAGCAGTGTGGTTAACACTAGCCTCTGAAGATCTAGGGCTCTGTCTCTTCCTTACTAGATGTCGTCCCGATCTAAGGTTCATATGCCTAACTAAGTAGCCCAGAGTACAACTTCGTTGTCGATCGATTTGTATCAGTCACTTGATTCTTTTTAGTTAATTATTGTGTTTATGGTCTCGTCTGATATCACGTCGTCAGGAACACTTGAATGTTCTTCGTACTCTAGGTTGATCGTTCCACGTTAGGTTCTTTTCCTTTAGGTTATCGACAGTACAGAGATTGTGTTTTTAACTTGAACTTGAGTTTTTAGGTAGTCTTCACTTGATAACTGCCTACCGTCGCCCTGGCTTACTCCTATCACTAGTCGTTCTTAGCTTGAGCTAGGAAATGACAGAGGGAGTTGAGAATATTCCAACCTTACTTGCTGATCCCTTGCTTTATGGTGCTCAAGAACCCGGTTCTCAAGCTTGCAAAGAAACCTTGCTTTGTACGCTCTCAGTTGCTCTCAATGGACCTATAAAAGTCCCACGGTTAGCTCAATGCTTATATTCAAAGGACAAAACCAACCACTTTCATTCATGTGACACAAACACACATTTGCATTGTGACTTTTAGGAAAATAATTCTAAAGACCCCTGACTTTGATCCCCCTGGGTATGGTCAACTTCAAAATACCCTCTCTGAAAATCAACGCATTATCTTTGTAAAAAACAGTTGAGGGCGTGTAATATATGCCACGAGCTTTCCAACAAGCCCAAGAGCTCAAAAATTGGATTTCGTATGAAAAAGTTATGACTGTTCAGGGTTTAGGGAGTTAAATCAGGATTCAATACAAGCTAACAGTCAAACAGGAATACTCGAGTAGCTTGTGGCACGGCCTCGCGATGCAATACTACACCCTAGTGTTTGTCCCACACTTAATCAAAATTTAGACCAATAATTTTGCCTTGAAAATTTGACCTAATTTGCCCTTCTAACGCGTTCGCAAAGTCTGTCGGTCGCGATTGACAGGTCAGTCGCGATCGACGTGTCGATCGCGATTGACAGGTCCGTCGTGGCTGTCAGTCGCGATTGACTGGTCAGTCGCGATTGACAGGGGTTACGAAAAGTCAATCTGTCGTGGTCAAAGGGTTGTTGACTCTGTCGGTCGAGATTGATGAGTCAATCGCGATTGACAGGTCGGTCGCAAGGGTCTGTCGATCGTGGTCAATCAGTCATTGACTGTGTCGATCGCGATTGACAGAGCCGTCGTGGTCTGTCCGTCGTGGTCAATCAGTCGTTGACTGTGTCGATCGCGATTGACGAGTCGATCGCGATTGATGACTCGATCGCGATTGACACGTGTCACGCGTATGGTCAGTCGGTCGTGGTCAATCGGTCGTTGACTCTGTCGGTCGCGATTGACAGAGCCGTCGTGGTTTGCCGGTCGCGATTGACGTGTCGATCGCGATTGACAGGTCTGTCCGTCGTGGTTTGTCGATCGCGATTGACAGAGCGATCGCGATTGACAGAAATCTGTGGAATTTCAAAAAACTAAACACATTTTTGGGAAGCTCTAGGCCTGTAGGTCATGGATATGCACTTTGTTTAGCAATTAGAGCAATTTTTCTGTCGGTCGCGATTGACAGAGCTCGGCGACACACAGACAGTTACTCAGATTTCCGTACCTGCACGGAGTGCTGGGGATGATGATGCAGCCTGTACTTGCAAGACAGCTCAGAAAACATGCAAAAACAGCACATGCAAATTCGCTCTCTCGCTCTCTCTCACAAGTGAAATGAGGGAAATGAGGTGGGGAAGGTGATATGATCAAAAAACAGAAATTTTCGCGATGATGGAGATGGAGGTGGGAGATGATGATGATAATGATGGAAATGAGGAAGGAGAAGAAAGTAAAAGAAAAAAGATGAAGGCGAAGAAAATACCTACCACTCCAACGCATCAACTCTACGTCTTACCATCACACGCTCGTCCTCAAAGCTCGATCCCCGGCAACGGCGCCAAAATTTGGTGTAGCTCAGTGATGAGTAGCACCTCCTTTAATGTCAAACCGGGAAGACGTGAGGATGGTATGAAGACCTCGAGCAAGTGGCGGCACAAGTGCGTGAGTGAGAAGCACACAAGCATGCACACACATACACACACACGCGCACACACGGCAAGACAAAGAGAGAGAATCAATGGAGTTCTTTAGATTACTTTCAAAAGCTCTTACAAGTTCGTTTCAATTACAATCTAACCTCAAAAATGAGCTCTCTAGCTCTTTTTATAGTTTTTGACTAGCTTTGGCCCTGTTCAGACCTAGTGTCCTGCCTAGTTAAAAATTAGGTTCCAGGGCTTATTTGAGGGCTCAAACGAGATCTAAAAAATATGAAAATTGTTACGATGGTACTTCTAAGACTCCTCAAGCTCGAGGACTCCTCGGCTTGAACAAAATGGAGTTACTAAAAATAGATAATGGTATTTACAATGGTTTTTAGTGATGAAAATCACTATTTTTGTAGGGGATTCTTCTGAAAATTTGACATACACTTCTTGGAGCTCCCTACTTGCTCCCTTTCCTTGTGTGTCCACCTTTTGATGTGCTTCCATGCTTTGTCCTTGACTTTGAGCTTCAACATGCACATACCTACCAATGGTCTCGCTCTCTCTCTCTCTCTCTCGGTCTCGCGCGTGCTCTTTCTCTCTCTCTCTCGGTCTCTCTCTTCTTGCTCGCGTCGAAGTCCCGGCACAAATGTGCCGGGAGAAATCAAATTTTTTTTTACATTCCATAGCGTCGCATATGCGACGCTCTGCAGTTTGCCAACGTCGTTAAATGTGTCGCTACGCAGCGACGGTGATAGCGACGCTATCGTCGCTTATGCGACGCTATCGTCGCTTATGCGACGCTATCGTCGCTTATGCGACGAAGGTCGGGCAAAAAAAAAATCGCAATTCCTACCGTCGCTTATGCAACGACTTTGTCGCATAAGCGACGGTTCTCGTTTTTTTTCCGATTCGGGGGCATCGCTATGCCCCCCTTTTTCTTGTAGTGTGAGTTTCTTTGAGTGAATATATCTTCATTTAGAGGAAGAACTTTTAGGTGGAGAGTCATTTGAATTTCAAATTCAAATTACAAGCACTTCACTATAAAAGCACATGGAAAATCATGTGGCTATAGTCACTCCTTTTGAGAGCCATTCATAGATCATTAGTAGAGGTTGAGTAGCACACCTCATTGCTCACTCACCTCACTATCATGTGGCATCATATTCATGCCAATGATCATTTATAAGATTGTTACATAATACATTATATCATTGATCATGTTCATCTTCTTCTCTGTTATGTCTACTCAGAATAGTGTACTTATGATTATCTATAGCTTCTTGGACCAAGCTCAAAGTCTAACACAACCTACCAAAGTTTGATGCAATATCATTCATCCAATTGGGAGAAAATCGCCTGGAAGTAGTTATTGGTCACTCTTTGCACATCTCCTAAAAAGTTGGGGCTAAACTTCTACTTGGTAAGTTTGTGCTTTATCATTTTAGATAACTTGAATTGGAATCATTAGCTCTCTAAAATAATTAGATACCCTTAGAAGTAAGTTTTCTAATTTCTACTCTATTGTGAGTATTGAGCAAAACTTGCAGCGGGTATCAAGACCAAAATAGCAAGTCTTTGGTCACAAGCTAGTCACAAACTTATCTGTTTTGATCGAATTGTTTGAAGAATCAACTTCAAAGTACATAGGTGCTAATTTGGTGTCACTTGCAAGCTAAGAGGGCCTACAACACAACTCTAAAGTGAAAGAGGGCAAGTAAAAATCAGGGATTAGCAGTACCAACTGATTTGTTGAAGTGTCCATCCATCTTTCCCAACATACAATATCCTAGTGAGTAGATTCATATTTCCAAGTGAGGTCTTCACATTTCCAATATTTTAATTTGAGTGCCTTGTGTCATCTCCTATTTGAACCTCATTTCTATTCCTTCCATCCTTGAGGTCAGACAATAATGCCATATTTCCTGCTACATGAATGGAACAACCAGAATCTATATGGAACACATGAGCATCTGCTTTACCTTGCTTGATGGTCATGTTCATCAACAGAAGTGAGTCCTCTTGTGTCTCCTCTTTAGTGTAATTGTTGTTAGCTCTTCTTCCTCTATATCCTCCTTGGTTATTGGTGTTGTTGTAGTTGTTGTAGCCATTGAAATTGGTTAATCCTCCTCTTCCATATCTTCCTCTCTGATTCCTAGGATTCCTAAATCAATTCTTGGTTGTATGGCCAGTGAAACCACATATGGCACATAAAGAAGGGCTTTGGAATCTCCCCCCTTCCTTGTCTACCTCCTATGCCTCTTCCTCTTCTACCTCTACCTCTTCCTACAAAACTAGCTTGGGAGGTATGAGCTTCATCATCAGATCTTTTGCCTTTGCCTTTGCTATCCTTACTCTTATTCTTATTAGTTTATGGGGCAGAAGGTTGATTACCTTTTGAGTTGTCATTGTCCTTCACAAGCTTGGCATCATGACTGAATAGTTGCCCCATAAAAGTATTGAAGTTAGGTACCTACATATCCATGTATAGGTCCATTGTTGTGGTGAAGGCTTCCCATCTATCATTTGCCTTGATTCCATTGATCACTTGTCTCATAGTATGCTCCTCTTCAATGACTTCTCCGATGCTTCCAAGTTGATCAGCTAAGTCCTCTATTTTGGTGACATAATTAGTCACACTTTGCTTGGGCATCTTCTTCAGTGTTGTGAAGTCCATCTAGAGTTGGTTCTTCCTTGCTCTAGTGCTTGAAGAAAAGAATGTTTCAAGTGCATTCCAAGTCTCTTGTGATGTCTTACAGCTTCCTAATGTGTGGAAGTAAGAACTAAGAAATTGATTTGAGAATATAAGACTTGGCTAAAGCATCCTTTGAGCACCATGTTGTTAACCTTTCTTGTTCTTCTTGAGTAGGTTGGGGACATCACTTGCTATGGCAAATAAAAAAGAAGCAATAGAAAAGATGACATTATTGAAAAGTAGGTTGATCAAGGTCACTAGCTATGGAAAATAAAAAAGGGAGCAAGAGAAAACATGACATTATTAAAAGGTAGGTTGATCAAGGTCTTCATGGAAAGATTACTCAACAAGGTACAAACCAAAAAGTGGTCATGGTCGGTAACTTTGGGCCATATAACAATTGAATTTATTGAATCGTATGTCCACATCTAGGCTCTAACACCAGGAGCAGGACCATCAACGCATGGAACAGTGAGGTACGCTTGGTTCCAGTGATGGCTAAAAGGGTTCTTAGAAAAAAAAAGGACAATATTGGAATGTGTACTATACGCCTCGCCCCCATGTGAATCTGTCGAGGACAATTATGTTGCCTTTCGAAAGAGTGTGACATGTTGAGTGTGCAGAGGCAAGAAAATGACCACTTTTCTCGATCAGGAAGAGTGAGTGAACCCTTCTCTTGAGTGTGTGTCTCCCAATTTAGAGATGCAAATGCAAAGCCTCATAAAAAGATTACCCCTTCAAAATTTTGATTCAAATTCTATTTATGTTTGTCGTGTCTCCTCCTCATCATCATTAATGTCCATGGTAACGTATACTTTAAAATGCAAGCGACTGCCTAAAGGGGGGGGATTTTTTACAGTTGACAATCCTTTTGCCAAGGAGGAACAGCGATTTCTCAATTGACCACTCCTTGGGGGAGTCACCGAAGTTGAAAGTACTCCTTTAGGCATCATCAAGTACTCCTTTTGATCGATACAAGCTCAAACCCAAGTGGGCCCCACATGAGGGTGATGAGAGGGTAATTAACCTTCTTTGTAATTTCATCTAAGCTCTGTAAAAGCTTCCCCTGCTTTGTGGGATTTGGGGGGTCCCGTGGGCACTAGTCCCCTCCTCTTGTACTTTTCTCTATTTAATTCAAGTCCGGGAGAGTAGGCTATTGCCGAACTTCCTTTATATTAAAAAAAAAAATGCAAGCGACTGATGTGCCACCGCGATAGTTGTGATCGTCCTTTAACTCAGCTATGTAAAGCCCTGTTCTTGTGGCATAAGGGGGGTTGCATGGGTACTATGTACTTCTTGTACAGTTGCAATTTAAAAGTTAAAGCTCGGGGGAGTAGGCCTTGTCTGAACCTCCATTTAAAAAAAAAATGCAAGTGACTGCCAAAGCCAACAAAACGTGGGAATAAGAACTCATCACAGAAGACCTTATGTGTCACACCCTAGGACCTATATGCTAGTAGCCACAAGATTTTTTTTCTTGAAGACAACAAGAATGTATTGAAGGAGTGAGGTAATGTTACAGTCTGTAAAAGCCAAGATCCCAAAAAACTTCAATAAAAATGGAAAGAAATTCCTTGGCTCACATGAGAACCATGAAAACTAGTAGAGGTCCCTAAAATCCATCACAATAAAGGGTTACAAGGGGAGCTCAGAACTTACAAATCCAAGACAAATGAGAACTTAGAAATCCAAGGGTAGAAATACTCATCTCGGGAAAACATAATTAAAGGATTTATAGGCCTTCAATATACTAATGGTTTCATTAACCTTAGTGACAATGAGTGGCATGTGCATGATGGGGGCGAGGCTTTAAGAATCACTTTATTCTTTTTAAGAGCAATAAAAAACTCTCACCAACTGGATGTCCTCCCCCAATTTGGAATGTTTGAGAGAACAAAGGAATGTAATCATTTATCTTGTTCTTTTTCATGCGATCAAGCATGTTTCATGTTGGGTCTATCCATGTGAGTCGCCCAACATTCTCTTGATAAAACAAAGAGCGCTACTAGTCACAAGATAATCTTCACATTTGAGACTTTCCTGTATCCCATAAAGCTTAACCTCAAAGGATTACTAAATCAAGATCTCCATCAAATTATTGATACTAAGTCTTTGATTGGCGTTAATATTTATGGCTAACTTCTTATAGTGGATGAAAGAACTTTGCTCCCAAGCAATAAAAGGGGAACTCTGATTACGAAAGTGGTGAGAAATGATATGTTTCATCCTAGCGATGAAAAAAGGCATCCTGTGCAGAGAGGCATCCAAGTGAGGCCAGCCCGCTCTATCCAAGTGAAGGGAAACTTTGAGGCGATGTTGATTAGAAAGGAAGCACGACTTCTCAAGGAAACTAGGTTTCCCAATAGTCTTGGAGGCTAGTGGCATTAAATTAACACCAGTCAAGTCTATTGTACCAAGGAAAAATAGACTTTTGAGGAACATGACATTGAATTGTTTCAAAAAAGCATTTCAGATGTCTTTAGATCTAAGAGGGTTAGTTAAACCTTAAACATTAAAAGAGACAAAATTAAGGAAGTTAACTGCGAGCACGATGCGAACCCTAAAAACCAAGAGAATAGAGGTGCAAAGCCTCATAGAAGTCCGAGTGAAGCATCATTTCCTAAAATTCTCCGGGGGGTTAGTCAATGACCCTGAGGTGGGTATTCGTTTTGGGTTTACTCAAAAGGTCTTTTTTTTTAATATAAAGGAAGTTCGGCATTAGCCTACTCTCCCGGACTTGAATTAAATAAAGAAAAGTACAAGAGAAGGGGACTAGTGCCCACGGGACCCCCCAAATCCCACAAAGCAGGGGAAGCTTTTACATAGCTTAGATGACATTACAAAGAAGGTTAATTACCCTCTCATCACCCTCATGTGGGGCCCACTTGGGTTTAAGCTTGTTATCGATCAAAAGGAGTACTTGATGATGCCTAAAGGGGGGGGATTTTTTACAGTTGACAATCCTTTTGCCAAGGAGGAACAGCGATTTCTCAATTGACCACTCCTTGGGGGAGTCACCGAAGTTGAAAGCACATCTTTCCCGCTAGATTTTCCATAGAACCTCCCCTCTGATGGCGTTCCAGAGAGACGCGGAGCAGCCGATCGCTTCTCCCAGCAGGGCTTGCTGCCAACTGAGACGTTTTTGAAGTCCAATTCTCTTTCCAACCACCTGCCAGAGTCTGTTGGAGTTGGGGCAGGTAAAGAAGATGTGTGAGACATCTTCGATAGACCGGTAGCAGCGTTTGCACCAGGGAGGGATCCCACAAATTTTGCTAGCCTTAAGGTTGGTCCAGATTCCATGATGAAGAATTTGCCATAAGAGGACAGACTTTTTGATTTCTATGAGGGGGTGCCAGATAGCCATGAACTTCATGTCCCACCGAAGCCGCGTCCATGACAGGCACCACTTTTTGTTGAGGTTGACCTGATAGTCGATCGTTTCTTTGATGTTCGGGATTTTTGATAGGCTATTCCCATTGTGCCATTTAAGACCAAGCGAGCTCGACATGTCGTGTCCCATGAGAAGGCGAACTTTGTGTCGGTCCCAGGCGAGACATCTGCTTTGCAGACTGTTCCATTCTTCATGCGAAATGTTGATGCTAGGGTCAATATCCTCAACGTTGATCCAGCGGTTGGTGTCTTGTTTCGAGAGATGTTTCCATTTTTTGAAGCCTTTGTTTGATAGCTTCTTGGCATTTTGAATGTTCCAAGATTCCACACTCCGGATGCCATGGATCGGAAACCAGATAGAGTCGTTTTGTCTGATACCGGTAGCCCACTTCCAGTCTTCACTGATTCTTGTGAAGCTTTTGACTTTATTCCAACTCTTCCAAAGGGAGCACACCAGATTAGAGCCTTTCGGGAAGACGGGGATTGGGGAAAACAGCAAGGTCAAGATGTCAAGATTCTTCCAGTTTGGGAAACCCATGAGCGCCAGCTCATTCTTGTTTCTGAAGATCAACTTGGCCCACGAGGCCTCCCCGTTGCACCAAGCCTTAATCATCCATTTGGCCGACAGTTTGTTAGCCATGCACCCAATGTCCAAGATACCAAGTCCCCCACTATCTCTATGGCTGGTGCAGATGGACCATTTGATTTTAGGCACCCCCCGCCTATTGTGGTCGCCCGTCCAAAGGAAGTTTCTACAAATACTATCCAGTTTGGACAGATCTTGCTCTTTCGGTCTCCAACAAGAAAGGAAATAAATGGTAGATGATAAGAGGAACGTGTTGATAACCATAGCACGACCAGCAAGATTGATTTGCATACCTCTCCAATAGTTAAGCTTGTTTTCGAGCTTGGCTAGCACCCAGTTCCACCGCTGTTCCATAGAGACGCCAAACCCCAAGGGAATCCCAAGAAGCCGAAAAATTTGGCCCTGTGGAATGATTTGACAGCCATGATCAATGAGAAGGTCGGGCTGTGACCCACCAATAGCTCTAAAGGCGGTCTTAGAGTGGTTGATTATGCAACCAGAGGCTTCACAAAAGGTAGCAAGACACTTCGAGAACGTCTCCAGGCTGGTACTATCATTGTGAACAAAAGCGCTCATATCATCAGCAAAAAGTCTCATGGTGATCTGACTGTGGTCATGCGGCAAACGAAGGCCTTTAATGTTACCAGCTTCCACCTGATGCTCCACCAGCCTGCTAAGCCCTTCCATGGCAATGGCAAAGAGAAGGGGAGCCAATGGGCACCCTTGTCTGATAGATCTTTTAAGTTTGATCACCTTTGAAAGTTTTCCATTAATGTTAATTTGGGTCGATGCGTTTCCGAAAAGGGTCGCGATCATCTTGGTGAATTTCTGACTACAACCAAGATCTTGTAGCGACTGTAGAATATAGTCCCATTCTAGCCTGTCGTAGGCTTTATCAAAGTCGATCTTGAGGAATACTACTTCTTGTTTAGACTCATTTGCAAATTCAAGACCTTCCCAGATATCTATAATGGTTTCCAAAATTGACCTGCCTTTGATGAAACCTTTTTGGTCCTCGCTTAACCACGCTTTCAAGTGGCAAGAGATTCTGTTGGCAATGACTTTGGCGATGATCTTGTATCCTGTTTGGAGCATTGTAATGCGACGCCAGTTCTCTATTCTGTTCTTTTCCTCTTTTCTGTGTACTAACTTGATAATGCCATTGTTGAGACAAGAAGGAAGCGCTCCAAACTTGAGTGCCTCTTGCCAAACCAAGCGAAGAGGGGTGGCAACTGAAAGAACTTGGAGAAGCTTGTCGAAGGTAGAAAAGTGCGTTTCGAAGCGATGAAGTTTGGTCAAGCCAACCGGCACAAGACCAGCCCTTGAGCTTTTGGAGACTCAAATAGACCTTATAGGCATGCTATAAGTGCAAAGAAACACACTATGTACCTTGGAGCATCAAGGAGAATGAGTCGATACAAAACAGATAGGTTCGCGGGTCGACTAGCTCAAAAAACTTACTATCTATGGAAGAGACAATGAACTTCAAATGCTCATAGCGACCAGCGTGATTACAGTTAGAAAAAATACTTTTATGGGAGTGATACACATAGGGTTGAGTGTATGGAATGCACAAAAGTATAAGGAATAAGCAAAATATGCTATAGGAATGAATGTGACATTCACCGGTGGTACTTCCTATTTTTCAGGAATACGCAGAGATTGACCCCGAGGCAGAAAAACTGAGATTTCTCCAAATCTGCTGAACCAAATGCTTTGACAATTTACAGGCATAAACTAGACATTGATACCTTTCCAATGAGTCCTCTTGCACTCAATTTGGAGCTCTGAGGAGAGAGCAGCAGCCTCTGCAAGATTACTGTTGGCGAAGAAGATGATGCAGAAAATTGAAGGAGCAAGACAATGATGGTCACAAGTGTATGTATATTGCTTCCATGTAATGTACAAGTGATTTCAACTCCTTATATAGCCTCTAGGAGTGTTCCACGACTTTTACAACTTGAATTTGAATTCAAATGAAGGTGCGAATGGTTGTTGGAGGGAATCAATTCACTTCCCTACAATCTAGGAAAAGTGAAGATCTTGATTGATCTACTTTTAGGTGATTGATTGCTTGATTGAATGCAACTTCAACCACCAAAATTTCGTGGGATTTTGGCCCTATATTTGTACCTTTACATGTGTACAACTCAAGATTTTACAACGGTAAATGAGCCATCAAAATATTCTCAAAAAATACAATAAATGAGCATATGAAAAAGAACTCTCCAACGGATATTCTTTCGACGCGATAGCCTTTGATGTAGATCAAATCCACCTCAAGCATAGTGTAAGCTTGATGTTCCAACAACTCCCCCTCAAGCTAAAGTATGCTTGAGTCTTCATTCTCTGATAGGTTGAATACCTGCCATAGCTTTGAATCTACAAAGCTTTATTCCATCAAGTGCCTTTGTCATCATATCTGCTACTTGCTTTTCAGTCGGAACAAAAGAAATGTCCATCTCCTTTGCCATGAGCTTCTCCCTGATGAAGTGATAATGGACTTCTATATGCTTGGTTCTCGCATGAAAAATAGGATTTGCCGCTAGATGCATGGAACTTACATTATCTCCAAATATGTGAGGTTTGGAACTCACAAGTCCCAAATCTGTATACAATGCTTTTAACCATATTGCCTCTTGAGTTGCTATGGTCAAGCCTCTGTACTCTGCTTCAGTTGAGGATAAAGCAACTGTTGGTTGCTTCTTGGAACTCCATGACACTAGCTTCGAACCTGCAAATGCTAAGTAACCACATGTACTTTTTCTATCATCCTTAGCTCTTGCCCAATCTGCATCTGAGTAGATTTTGATATCCAAATCGGAAGAGTAAGGATAGAATATACCTTTGTTGATTGTACCTTTGAGATACTTAAGTACTCTCTTAGCCGCATCCATGTGTGGTCTTCTCGGTGAGTGCATGAACTGACTAAGCACTCCCACACTATATGAGATGTCTGCCCTTGTGTGAGTAGCATATATCAAGCTACCTACCAAGCTTTGATACTCTTTTATGTCTTCAATTTTCTCACCTTCATAAACACTAAGTTTATGATTCATCTCCAAAGGTGTACCTGCAGGTTTAGTGTTCTCCATTTTGAACTTGAGAAGAAGATCCTGAATGTATCTTCTTTGAGTCAAATACATTCCTTCATCTGTATATATCACCTGCATACCTAGGAAATATGTGAGCTCACCTAGGTCACTGATTTTGAACTCCTCTTGCATGTGTCTCTTGATCCTTTGAATGCCATTTAGATCATCACCTGTCACAATAATATCATCTACATATACACATAGATAGATAACCTCATTGTGATCCTTTTTTATGAATAGAGAAGGATCTGAGCTGCTAGCTTTGAACCCTTGGTCTTGAAGATATGTAACCAACCTGTAATTCCAAGCTCTTGGAGCTTGTTTCAATCCATACAATGCTTTCTTAAGTCTGCAAACATAAGATGGATGATTAGGGTTTTCAAAACCTGGTGGTTGTGACATGTATACCTCTTCACTTATCCAACCATTTAGGAATGCATTTTTCACATCAAGTTGGAGGAGTCTCCAATTCCTTGCAGCAGCTACACTTATCAATGTCCTGATTGTAGTCATCTTTGCAACTGGTGAGAATGTTTCCTCATAGTCTATACCATGAGTTTGTGAGCATCCTTTGGCAACTAATCTTGCCTTATACCTGCAAACTGATCCATCTGAATTTCTTTTAACTTTATATACCCATCGGCAACCAATTACCTTTTGATTCGGTGACATTGGAACCAAATCCCAAGTGTCCATTTCCTTCAATGCATCTATCTCTTCGTTCATGGCCTTTTCCCAATTAGGGTTTCCCTTTGCCTCTTCATAGGTTGAGGGTTCCTCTGAAATAGAGTCTTTTGCCAAGTAGATTGAATGCTTTGTAACAAATGTGGAATCATATCCATACCTTTCTGGTTGTTTCTTCTCTCTTGCTGATCTTCTAAGTGCTTGTTTGGAGCATTCTCCAACCTCTTGCATCTTTGCTTTGCCTCTTGACTTCCATAGCTTGTAATCCCTTTCTCTTTCATCTTGGTCATCGTCTGTATCACTTCTTGGATCCTGGACCTGTGTATCATGCTTGCTTCCTAATTGATGAGAGTCATAATCAAGATCATATGGTAGTGTTACCTTTTGTTTGTCTTCATCATACCAAGACCTGTGTTCTTCAAACACAACATCTCTACTTGTAGTGAATTGCTTGGTTGAAGGATTGAAGAACCTGTAACCCATCTGAGTTGAATCATATCCAATAAACACTGCCTTCGTTGCCCTTTCATCTAGCTTACCTCTTATTTGTGATGGTACATGAACATAAGCTAAACAACCAAAAACCTTGCAATGTCCAAGACTAGGTTTTCTTCCATGCCATGCTTCATAAGGAGTCATACCTTGAAGTGATTTGGATGGTAGTCGATTGACAAGGTACACTGCAGTTGAAATAGCTTCTGCCCATAGATAATGTGGCAACTTCTTCTCTTCAAGCATTGTTCGAGCTGATCCAACCAATGTCTTGTTTCTCCTCTCTGCAATTCCATTTAGTTGAGGAGAGTACCTGGTAGTCACTTCCCTTTTGATATCTTTATCCTGCAAGAACTCATCAAAATCTTTGGAGAAGTATTCTCCCTCTCCATCAGATCTGAGCTTCTTTAGTGATCTACCTGTATGATTCTCCACATGCGCAAGATACTTCTTGAAGCAATCAAATACTTCATTGTTACTCTTGATAAAGTATAGAACAGTCCATCTACTATGGTCGTCAATAAATGAGACATAGTACCTTGATCCTGCCAATGAAGGTTCTTGACTTGGTCCCCATACATCTGTATGTACTAAGTCCAATAAGTTGTTGTGGATGTAGCCTTTGTGGTTGAATGGTTGTCTTTGTGCCTTCCCAATCTGACATGCATCACACCTGTTGATCATGTGTTGCTTTGATATGTTCGGCAGTCCTAGAACACTTTGATCCCTGCATATATCCTTCAAGGTTCTTTCATTCACATGAGCAAGTCTCTTATGCCACACTTCAAGCTCACTTAGGGTTTGAGACCCAAAGTTGAATAGAGCTATGTTCCTGGTATCTCCTACTTCAAAAGTAAAGAGCCTACCATGCTTCTCACCTCGGGCTATCTTCTTGAAGCCTTGACATGGATCTTCCACAAAAGCTCCATGTTGGGTGAACCTAACTTGCAAGCCTTTTTCAACTATTTGGCCTACACTTATTAGGTTTTTAGTGATAGTGGGTACATAGAGAACCTTACTCAAGATGTTTGTCCTGCCATTGGAAGCTTTGACATTACTAATCTTCTCCACATTGTGCTTCGTGTCATCCCCTTTTTGCACTTCATGTCTATGCTTTGGACTTTCCAAGTCAGATAGAAGAGCAATGTTGCCTGCAACATGATTCGAGCATCCTGAATCTATGTAGAACAAATGATCATCTTCTTTACCTTCTTTGTGGCTTAGGTTCATAAGAAGTAATGAGTCTTCATGTGGTTGATCTTCTGAATAATTGTTGTAGTCCCTTCTATTATAGCTTCTATTGTTGTTGTTGAAGTTGTGTCCACCTCTGCCTCTATTGCCGCCATATCCACCTCTTCCACTTCCTTTCTGGGTCTTCCCATTGAACCAGCAGTTCTGAGTGGTGTGGTTGGTCTTATCGCATATGGCACAAGGTTGAACATTCTGACCTTTGGCTTTGTTTTGCTTTGGTCCGTTCTTCTTCCCTTTCCACTTGCTCTTGCTTGCGAAGTTGGCTTGGGAAGTCTCTTCTTCATCTTCTTCCTTCTTCTTGCCTTTCTGCTTCTTATCCTTCTTATCTGCATATAGAGCACTAGTTGAACTACCATGATAAGAGTTACCTTCCTTTATGCTATTATTGGCTTCTTGATTGAAGAGTTGTCCAAGAAAGATGTTGAAGTCTGGAGTTTGCACATCCATGATGAGATCGTAAGCCGTCGTGAAGGATTGCCATTGCTTATCACTTCGAATGCCGTTGAGAATTTGCCTCATGATGACCTCTTCTTCAATCAGCTCTCCAATGGATGCTAACTGATCCGCAACCTCCTTGACCTTGGTAACAAACTCTGTGATGGTTTGTTTAGGTGTCTTCTTCATTTGGTTGAACTCGTTCCAAAGATGATTCTTTCTTGCTTTGGTACTAGCAGAAAAGAAAGTCTCCAGGGCATCCCAAGTCTCTTGAGATGTCTTGCATCCTCTAATATGTGGTAATAGAAAGTCAGAGATAGAGTTTAGTATGTACGACCTTGCTTGAGCATCCCTTGCGCACCAAAGTGTGAGCTTATTTGTCTCCTCTTGTGTAGGTCCTCCTTTGGATCTTGGAATAGGCATAGCTTCATCACCTGCTACAATTCCATAAAGATTTCTACCTTGCAAGTAGGCCTCCATTCTGATTTGCCAAGCCGCGTAGTTGTGTCGATCAAGCTTCTCGATCATTGAGGGAAAGCCGTCACCCATCTTGAACTAGCTCTGATACCACTGAAAGAACTTGGAGAAGCTTGTCGAAGGTAGAAAAGTGCGTTTCGAAGCGATGAAGTTTGGTCAAGCCAACCGGCACAAGACCAGCCCTTGAGCTTTTGGAGACTCAAATAGACCTTATAGGCATGCTATGTGCAAAGAAACACACTATGTACCTTGGAGCATCAAGGAGAATGAGTCAATACAAAACAGATAGGTTCGCGGGTCGACTAGCTCAAAAAACTTACTATCTATGGAAGAGACAATGAACTTCAAATGCTCATAGCGACCAGCGTGATTACAATTAGAAAAAATACTTTTATGGGAGTGATACACATAGGGTTGAGTGTATGGAATGCACAAAAGTATAATCAATAAGCAAAATATGCTATAGGAATGAATGTGACATTCACCGGTGGTACTTCCTATTTTTCAGGAATACGCAGAGATTGACCCTGAGGCAGAAAAACTGCGATTTCTCCAAATCTGCTGAACCAAATGCTTTGAAAATTTACAGGCATAAACTATACTTTGATACCTTTCCAATGAGTCCTCTTGCACTCAATTTGGAGCTCTGAGGAGAGAGTAGCAGCCTCTGCAAGATTACTGTTGGCAAAGAAGATGATGCAGAAAATTGAAGGAGCAAGACAATGATGGTCACAAGTGTATGTATATTGCTTCCATGTAATGTACAAGTGATTTCAACTCCTTATATAGCCTCTAGGAGTGTTCCACGACTTTTACAACTTGAATTTGAATTCAAATGAAGGTGGGAATGGTTGTTGGAGGGAATCAATTCACTTCCCTACAATCTAGGAAAAGTGAAGATCTTGATTGATCTACTTTTAGGTGATTGATTGCTTGATTGAATGCAACTTCAACCACCAAAATTTCGTGGGATTTTGGCCCTATATTTGTACCTTTACATGTGTACAACTCAAGGCTTTTACAACGGTAAATGAGCCATCAAAATATTCTCAAAAAATACAATAAATGAGCATATGAAAAAGAACTCTCCAACGGATATTCTTTCGACGCGATAGCCTTTGATGTAGATCAAATCCACCTCAAGCATAGTGTAAGCTTGATGTTCCAACAGCAACCACCAACTTGAAGGATTTAAGGAACTCATTAGTGAGCCCGTCGGGTCCCGGGCTTTTACCTGAAGGGAGGGCATCGATGACCTCAATGATTTCGGCTTCAGAGATAGAGGCATGAAGCAGAGAGTGGAGGTTGAGTGGGATCCTGTGGGGGGAAACCCTAGAAATGGCTGCCATACAGTCCCTTCTAAGGTGGGAGAGGGGGTTTGAGGTCCCCAGGAGTCTCGTGAAGTGCCCTTCAATGATCCCAAGATTATCTTCTTCCGTATTGCATACATTGCCATTTGCGTCTAGCAATAAGGGGATCGATTCTCTGTTGTGTTTCCTTTTGAGGATACGGCACATCTCTTTGGTGGGTTTGTCGGCTTTGCGAGCCCACCACTCCTTGAAGAAAATTTGCAAATTTTTCCTTTGTATCTCTTCCTCGTATCGCAGCAGTGCTCTGATTTTTCGAAGTCCTTTCTGGGCTTGAGATTTTCCTTTGTTCACTTCCTCCTCGAGCCTCCAGAGTCTATGATATAGAGCTTCTCTACGGGCCCGCCGCACAGTCTCTAGCATCTTTCTGGATCTAATCATGATCTGTCGTGACTTATCGACCGCGCTTCTCTAGCACTTGGCTGGGGACAAGCCAGAGGCGAATGCCTCCTTCCACACATCAGAAATTTCTTGATGGACGGAGGGGAGAGAGAAGGAGGGCACACTGGCATGGAACCAAGGAGCCTTACGGATCTTGGTGGGGGGTTGAAAGGTGATGACGATCGGGTAGTGATCAGAGATGGTGAGGTTGGTGCGTTGCGAGAGGGAAGGGTGGCCCCACTGATGAGTAAAACTCTGAGAAATGTAGCATCTATCAAGTCTAGCTTTCCTCAGGTCCTCGCCTGCTTGGAGATTAGACCAAGAAAAGCCATTCGGGTCTTTGAATTCGACCAGATCCAAGTGAAGTTTAGTTTTGTCCCACGTTTCTTTCTCGCGACTATCGATGACCCTACCCTTGCCCATCCATCTGTCCATAGGGTCCTCAACCATGTTGAAGTCACCACAAATTAGCACGTTGTGGGGGAGCGAGTCCAAGGAGGCCCAGGTGTTAAGTCTCTCTAACTCCCCATTAGGGGCATACAAACAAACTAAGGTAAAACAAAAGGGAGCACCGAAAGAAACAGCAATCCATCGATGGCATTCATCTTCAATGAAGTTCTCAAGCTTTTCAGACCAGCGTTGATTAATACCGATTACCGTTCCACCGGACCCCCGCTGATGCGCCGTTGAAATCCAAACATGGGTCGAGGAGACATGTCTAAGCCGTTTCTGGAGGTCTTCTCCGTCAATTTTAATCTCTTGGATACATATAAGATCTGGGTTTAGGCTGATGTCGTGAAGCCATTGACCAATGATGGTCGCTCTTGAGGGGTCGATTAGCCCTCTAGCATTTAACGAGATGATGATCATTGTCGTAGTAATCCCTCTTTGCGGGAGGGAGCTTTGTCCTTTCTTTTCTTGGGTTCATCTTTCTTTTTCGCTCGGATCGGATCCCGAGTTAGCAATAGGTTCTTGTGGGGGCACTTCCACGGTAACTCCATAGGTTGTTTTCCTTTGCGGGATGCCTCCTGCTGGGAAGAACTGGGCACCGATTTCAGCTCCGTTTCCGGAATAGTCGATCCGATGATGGAGCTTTCACTATCCATGTTATCTTCGTTGCTAGTAGTAAAGCTGTCTTCTTTGCTTGTAGTGTAACCCTCCTGCAAGGTTTCTTTACTGTCAGGGATCTCTAGGTCTTTGACGTCGGTGCCCACCTCAAGTTGGTTCCCACCTGAGTAGTCAAACTCATTGATTTCCTTTTCCAGATTGCAATACAAGTTGCTGGCGGGGGTGACTGACTTGTTGTTTCGCTCAGAGGATGCCCTAGGGCTTCTTTTCCTTCTTCTTCTGACTTCGATGAACCCGTCTGCATCAGCTTCTGGATTGGGGGGCCCTTGAATTCCTCTACTTTCGTCGAGTGATTCAATGCTCCATTGCTATCTTGAGCATTTTTGGGGGCTTCTTGATTTCGCTTGCTTTTTCGTCTCAAAGGGCAATCTTTGATCCTGTGACCTTGTTGGCCACAACGAAAGCACGCGTTGGGAAGGTTTTTGTAACTAATGTCTTGCTCCCAAACATCCCCTTCGCCCAAGTCCAGTTTGATCTTCGAAGGAAGTGGCATACTGAGGTCAGCCTCGACACAGATTTGAGGGTGCCACCGAGCGTTGAACGAGTGTCTTGCACCTTCATAAATGAGACCACCAATGTCCTCGCGTGAGGCCAACGGCTTGCCGATAGGAGAAACGATGTCCCACACGAAGTTGTACAAGAAGTATGGCAGGTTAGGGAGCTCAACCCAGAGAGGGTACCGAAGCGATTTCGATTTGTCGGGAGTAAAGTTAGGGGACCATCTGAATAGGCACAGGGTCGCCCGGCCGAGTTGCCAAGTTCCGACACTAAGGGCTCGAAACGCCATATCTTCATTTTCAAAGACTAGCAGCAAGTGGCTTGCCGGTAAGAACTGACACTTACAAACAACTAGCCCGCGGGGGAACCACTCGTTGCGGAGCCACTGTCGCACAGTTTCGAGCGGGGGCTTAGGGCCGAACATTTGGCCGACGAGGCAAACTTTCTTGAGCTCCTCCTGAGTTGACAAAATTGCGGATCTATTGAGGGAGACCAAGGGGGGTTCAGCACTCTCGAAGGCCTCTAGGGCAGCACAAGAACCCCCCTCCAACAAAGAGGCCAGGTTATCGGTCTCCCCGGGAGGAGGGGCCAAGTTACTTCTCACAAGAGAGGGGGTCGCCAAATCCATGACAAAAAAGGGACACCCCGATTGAAAACTGAAATCTCAACGAGTGGAAGCCCCGCGAAATTCAACCTTGACAGCCGCACACTTTTTTAATTCTTTCGACCTTGACAGCCGCACACGGACCCCTTTTTTCAATCCTTTAATTCATTAAGCATTTAATTCTGGAGGCTGGACGACAACGGCTAGAGCTTAACAAAAGGAGCCGGGGCGAACGGAAAGCTTCAAACAAACTCAAAGTGGCGCCAAATACTGAAGAGATACGTGGCATAAAAGAAGCCGCCGACTGAGGTGATAGTCGATCGCTTTTCAAATCGCTTTTCAAATCTGCTTTTATTGAAAGAAGAAAACCCGTCTATCGTGCAAGGAAAGCCGTTGATCGTGGAAGGAAACCATCAATCGGGGAAAACCATCAATCGGGGAAAACCGTCGATCGTGAAATCTCGGCTGCAAATGGTCGTGGAGTGTCCGTCGTGGAGCGCACGTCAATCGCGGAGTGTCCATCGGTCGTCGAACAAGCTGTCACGGGAGCAAGTCTGTCGGTCGTCGTTCATCATCGTCCTTCCGCATCAGCAAACAGTTTCCCTGAACAGTTTCTCTGTCGGTCGTCAATCGCGAAGCCTTCACCATGTTTTGTCTGTCGGTCGTCGTTCATCATCCTACTCAAAAGGTCTTTTTTTAATATAAAGGAAGTTCGGCAATAGCCTACTCTCCCGGACTTGAATTAAATTAAGAAACAAAGGTACAATAGAAGGGGACTAGTGCCCACGGGACCCCCCAAATCCCACAAAGCAGGGGAAACTTGATTGAATCCTAGGTTGCATTACAAAGAAGGTTAATCACCCTCTCATCGCCCTCATGCGGGGCCCACTTGGGTTTGAGCTTGTTGTTGATCAAAAGGAGAACTTGATGGTGTCTGAAGGGGGGGGACTTCTTACTGTTAACGATCCTTTTGCCCAGGAGGAATAGTGATTTCTCAATCGACCACTCCCTGGGGGGATCGCCGAAGTTGAGAGCACACCTCTCCCGCCAAATTTTCCACAGGACTTCCCCTCTGATGGCGTTCCAGAGTGTCGTAGAGCAGCCGATCGCTTCTCCCAAAAGGACTTGTTTCCAACTAAGCTGTTTTTGAAGTCTGATTTTCATTCCAACCGTCTGCCAGATTCTGTAGGAATTGGGGCAAGTAAGGAAGATGTGTGGGACATCTTCGATAGCACGGTGGCAGCGTTTGCACCAAGGAGGGATCCCACAAATTTTGCTAGCCTTATGGTTGGTCCAAATTCCTCGATGAAGAATTTGCCATAAGAGGACAGACTTCTTAATCTCAATAAGGGGGTGCCAGATACCCATGAATTTCATGTCCCACCGAAGCCGCGTCCAAGACAGGCACCACTTCTTGTTGAGGCTGATCTGGAGGTCAGCCGTTTCTTTGATGTTTGGGATTTTGGGTAGGCTATTTCCGTTGTGCCATTTGAGACCAAGCGAGTTCGGTGTGTCATGTCCCATGAGAAGGCGCGTCTTGTGCCGATCCCAAGCGAGGCATCTGCTTTGCAAAGTGTTCCATTCTTCGTAGGAGATGTTTGTGCGAGGGTCAATATCCTCGAAGTTGATCCAGTTGTTGGTGTCATGTTTCCAGAGGTGTTTCCATTTTTTGAATCCTTTGTTCCATAGTTTCTTGGCATTTTGAATGTTCCACGGCTCCACACTCCGGATGCCATGTATCGGAAACCAGATAGAGTCGTTTTGTCTTATTCGGGCCGCCCACTTCCAGTCCTCACTAATTCTTGTGAAGCTTTTGACTTTATTCCAGCCCTTCCAAAGGGAGCACACGAGATTGGATCCTTTTGGGAAGACGGGGATCGGGGAGAAAAGCAGGGTCATGATGTCAAGATTCTTCCAGTTCGGGAACCCCGTGAGGGCCAACTCATTCTTGTTTCTGAAGATCAGCTTGGCCCACGAGGCCTCCCTATTGCACCAAGCCCTAATCATCCATTTGGCTGCCAGTTTGTTAGCCATACACCCAATGTCTAGGATACCAAGCCCCCCGCTATCTCTCGGGCTAGTGCAGATGGCCCATTTGATTTTAGGCACCCCCCTTCTGTTATGATCGCCCGTCCAAAGAAAGTTTCTACAAATACTATTCAGTTTGGACAGGCCTTGCTCATTCGGTCTCCAACAAGAAAGGAAGTAGATGGTAGAAGAGAGGAGGAACGTGTTGATAACCATCGCACGCCCAGCGAGATTGATTTGCATACCTCTCCAATAGTTAAGTTTGTTTTCGAGTTTAGCCAACACCCAGTTCCATCGCTGCTCCATAGAGACGCCAAACCCCAAGGGGATTCCAAGAAGCCGAAGGATTTGGCCCTGCGGAATGATATGACAGCCATGATCAGTGAGAAGGCCAGGATGCTGTCCCACAATGGCCCTGAAGGCGGTCTTGGAGTGGTTGATTTTGGATCCAGAGGCATCACAAAAGGTAGCAAGACACCTCCAGAAAGTCTCCAGGCTGGTACTATCATTGCGGACGAACGCGTTCATATCATCAGCAAAAAGTCTCATGATGATTTGACTGTGGTCGTGAGGCAGCCGGAGGCCTTTGATATTGCCAGCCTCCACATGATGAGCCACAAGTCTGCTCAGCCCCTCAGTGGCGATGGCAAAAAGAAGGGGGGCCAGAGGGCATCCTTGTCTAATCGATCTTCTAAGATGGATCGCCTTCGAAAGTTTGCCGTTGACGTTAATTTGGGTCGTTGCGTTTCCGAGAAGGGTCGCGATCATCTTGGTGAATTTCTGACTAAGTCCGAGATCTTGGAGCGACTGCAGAATATAGTCCCATTCTAGCCTGTCGTAGGCTTTGTCAAAGTCGATCTTGAGGAAAACCACATCTTGATTAGACTCATTTGCAAATTGAATACCTTCCCAAATATCCATAATGGTTTCCAGGATAGACCTGCCTTTGATGAAACCTTTTTGGTCCTCACTAAGCCACGATCTCAGGTGGCACGAGAGTCTGTTGGCAATGACTTTGGCGATGATCTTGTATCCTGTTTGGAGCATCGTAATAGGCCGCCAGTTCTCGATTCTGTTCTTTTCCCCCTTCTTGTGTATCAACTTGATAATTCCATTATTTAGACAAGAAGGAAGAGCACCAAACTTTAGCGCTTCTTGCCAAACCATCCGAAGGGGGGTGGCGACCACCAGCTTGAAGGATTTAAAGAACTCGTTAGTGAGTCCGTCGGGTCCCGGGCTTTTACCGAGGGGGAGGGCATCAATGACCTCAATGATTTCTGATTCCGAGATAGGGGCATGAAGAAGGGAGTGGAGGTTGGGTGGTATCCTCCGGGGGGAAACCCTAGAAATGGCAGCCATACAGTCCCTTCTATGGTGGGAAAGGGGGTTCGAGGTTCCCAGGAGTCTCGTGAAGTGCCCCTCAATGATGCCAAAATTTTCTTCTTCCGAATTGCAAACATTGCCATGTGGGTCTAGCAGTAGGGGGATCGACTCTCTACTGTGTTTCCTTTTAAGGATACGACACATCTCTTTGGTGGGTTTGTCGGCTTTGCCAGCCCACCACTCCTTGAAGAAGATTTGCAAGTTTTTCCTTTGTAATTCTTCCTCGTATCTCAATACTGCTCTGATTTTCCTGAGGCCTTTCTGGGCTTGTTGTTTTCCTTTGTTCACTTCCTCCTCGAGCCGCCAGAGTCTGTGGTAAAGGGCTTCCCTACGAGCCCGCCGCACAGTCTCGAGCATCTTCTTAGTTCTGATCATGATCTTGCGAGACTTGTCGACCGCACTTCTCCAGCACTTGGCAGGGGCCAAGCGAGCGGCGAACGCCACTTTCCACACATCGGCAATTTCTTGGTGGACAGAAGGAATAGAGAAGGTGGTTGCGTTGGCATGGAACCACGGAGCCTTGCGGATTTTGTTGGAAGGTTGAAAAGTGATAACGATCGGGTAGTGATCAGAGATAGTGAGGTCAGTGCGTTGCGTGATGGTAGGGTGACCCCACTGTTGAGTGAAACTCTGGGAGATGTAGCATCTATCGAGTCTAGCTTTCCTCAGGTCCTCGTCCGCTTGGAGATTCGACCAAGAAAAGCCACTCGAGTCTTTGAACTCAGTCAAATCCAAGTGGAGTTTGGTCATGTCCCACGTTTCTTTCTCCCGAATGTCGATGACCCTGCCCTTGCCCATCCATCTGTCCATAGGGTCTTCCACCATGTTGAAGTCTCCACAAATAAGAACGTTGTGGGGAAGTGAGTCTAAGGAAGCCCAAGTGTTCAGTCTCTCCAAGTCCCCGTTAGGGGCATACAAAGAAACCATAGTAACGCAAAGAGGAGTACCAAAAGAGACAGCAATCCAACGGTGACTTACATCTTCAATGGAGTTTTCAAGCTTTTCAAACCAGAGTTGTTTAATACCGATAGCCGTTCCTCCAGACCCCCGTTGGTGCTTCGTTGGGATCCACACATGGGCCGAGGAGATCTGTCTGAGCCGCTTCTGGAGGTCTTCTCCGTCAATTTTAATCTCTTGAATACATATAAAGTCTGGGTTTAAACTAATGTCACGAAGCCATTGACCAATGATGGTCGCTCTTGAGGGGTCGGTTAGCCCTCGAGCATTTAGCGAGATGACAATCATTTTTGCATTGATCCCTCTTTGCGGGAGGGAGCTTTGTCCTTTCTTCTCTTGACTTCGTCTTTCTTTTTCGCTGGGATCTGATCCCGACTTAGAAGTCGGTTCTTGTGGGGGCTTTTCCAGGGTAGCTCCATAGGCTGTTTTCCTTTGCGGGATGTGCCTTGCTGGGGAGACTTGGGCCCCGTGCTCGGCACCGTTTCCGGGATCGTCGATCCAATGATGGAACTTTCACTATCCATGTTGTCTTCGTTACTAGTGGTGAAACCATCTTCTTTGCTTGTAGTGTAACCCTCCTGGGGGGTTTCTTTGTTGTCATGGATCTCTAGGGCTTTGTCGTAGGTGTCTATCTCAAGTAGCTTCCCACCTGGGTAGTCAAGCTCATTGATCTCCTTTTCTAGATTGCAATACAAATTGCTGAAAGGGGTAGGCGGCAGGTTGTTTCTCTCACCGTTGGCCCTAGGGCTTCTTTTCCTTCTTCTTCTAACTTCCATAAAGCCATCAGCATCAGCTTGCGGATTAAGGAGGCCCTTGCCTTCCCCCTCCTTGGTCGAGTGGGTCAAATCGCCAATGTTGTCTTGAGCGGTTTTGGAGGCTTCTTGAGAGCGCTTGTTTTTTTTGCCTGAGAGGGCAATCTTTAATCCTGTGACCTTGCTGGCCACAACGAAAGCACGCGTTGGGAAGGTTTTTGTATGTGATGTCCTGTTCCCAAACCTCTCCTTCGCCCATGTCCACTTTGATCATTGAAGGAAGCGGCGAACTGAGGTCGGCCTCGACACAGATTTGGGGGTGCCACCTAGCATTGAACGAGTGTCTTGCACCTTCATAGATGAGACCACCAACGTCTTCGCGTGAAGCCAGCGGCTTGCCGATAGGAGAGACAATGTCCCACACGAAGTTGTACAAGAAGTAAGGAAGGTTAGGGAGCTCAACCCAAAGAGGGTACCGGAGCGACTTCGATTTGTCGGGAGTAAAGTCCGGGGACCATCTGAATAGGCACAGGGTCGCCCGACCGAACTGCCAGGTGCCAGCGCTAAGGGCTTGGAACACCATCTCTTCATTTTCAAAGACTATCAGCATGTGGTTCGCTGGAAGGAACTGACATTTGCTAACAATTAGTCCTCGAGGGAACCACTCTTTTCGAAGCCATTGTCGCACAGTTTCGAGCGGGGGCCTAGGGCCAAACACTTGGCCGACGAGGCAAACTTTCTTGAGCTCCTCCTGAGCCGACAGAACTGCGGGTCTACTGAGGGAAACAATGGGGGATTCAAAACTTTCGGGTGCCCCAGGGGCGGCACACGACCCCCCCTCCAGCAGAGCGGCCAGGATATCGGTCTCCCTAGGGGGAGGGGCCCGATTGCTTTTGACGAGCGAGGATGAAGCCACATCCATGGCCAAAAGGAACCAGCACCCACCTTTGCTCCTTGAATTTACTTTTGCATTGAGAGACTTCAACCCGCTAGCGGGAAGACTAGGTCATTGCGGGAAAAAGGATCTAGAGAAGTCCAAAAGTAGCACTCTTCTTTTTCGAAACTTTACTCTTTTTCTTTTTTCTTCTTTTTCTTTTTCGCCCTTTTTTTTTTCTTTTTCTTTTTTTTTCCCTTCTTTTTTTTTTTTTTAATTTCTAAGGGCTACCCCTCACTTTTGTGCTAAAGCAGAGGTGCAACGATATCCCGCGACATGGCTGGCAACCCATCGAAAAAAAAGAACATCTCTCCGCTCGCCACACGTTTTAAAGACACGAGGGAAGATAAGAATTTGAAAGCTTCGTTAAATGACGCACAGCCCACCAGAAGAGTTTGAATTGAAATGAATGTAAAGGTTTTTTTTTTTTTACGTTCAGGCCCCACTGAAAGAGTTTTAATTGGAGTTTTAATTGAAGTCACAATAACCTCACACGCGGCGGCGGCAGTCTGAAAGAATCGAGGGAGTCGAGATTTGAGGGAATCCGGGACAGACTCCGACCGCGGCGAGCTCCCCAAGAGAGAAAGCAAGAAATGGCGCGCCAAATGGATGGACCGGTAGTCAACCCCCGGATTGATGGTTTGCCCCCCGCGAAGGACGGTTTTGCACGATGGACGGTTTTCTACCCCGCGATGGATGGGTTTCTTCCCCGCGATTGACGGTTTCCGCTGCGACGGATGGTTTTCTCTCCCGCGATTGACGGATTCCCCCACGATGGACGGTTTTCTACCCCGCGATGGATGGATTTCTTCCCCGCGATTGACGGCTTCCGCTGCGATGGAGCCTTCATTAACATGCATTTAATTCATAGGCACGTCCTCAATGTAAATGCAATTTTGTCGGACATCACAAAGATGCTTATCGAATACATTTCCAAGCTCAACAACATTAGACCTTGAATCATCAAGAGAAAAGCCATCCACTTTACTAGCGGCCGCTCGTTTTCATTTATTAAAAAAGGGAGTTCAACCTTCACTTGTAGAACAAAGATCATCTTCACTTGCTATTTTACATCCAATAATAATTTTCAAATAATAATTTTCTTTGTTAAAGTTTGGCTGAAACTCTTTGTTCCTAGGATTACCAAAAAAAAAAAAAACGCATCTTTTTTTTAAAATGGAGGTTCGGCCGAGGCCTACTCCCCCTGACTTTAATTTGAAAGAGAAACAATTGTACAATGAAGGGCATAGTACCCATGGGACCCCCCTTATCCCACAAGAACAGGGGCAGACAAGGTGGACGGCCCGGAGGCCCATACATCGAGGTGGACGGCCCGAAGGCCCAACTGGTTAACGCCCGAAGGCCGGATTTCGCGCCCGAAGGCGGATTACACTGTCCCGCAGCGCAGGGGGGTTGAACCCTCGCCCCCGCCTCAAGAGGCGAGGGACCCAACCAATCGACCTGGCATCTTGGGACAAAAAAAAGAAAAAAAAAAACGCATCTTCAAGAAGAGCGTCGAAGGAGTCATAAGTAGGGTTCGTGGGAATGATATAGTGTACCATGACAAGGTCATCTTCAGCTCGGCATCTTGTAGGTCCCATAATATGTCAGTTGAAATAATAATATGGATCCCGTGCAGGAAAACACTCTCTCGGAGCAACGTAATGTCCACAGCAATTTTTTTCCACACTGCATCATATATTCTTTAACTAGGGAGACATTCCAAGGACTTTCGTGAGACAAAACTGTGATATCGCATGCATGAGAGCGGTACATCGTGAATTGAGATCATCAATCACCTGTACACTTTGCTTTGTGTTCTAATGGTTTTTGGTAGGTGGTCACTAATTTTTTTTTAGTAATGTTGCTTCTATGTGATTTTTCATGATATCAGTCATAGTGTCCATAAAAAGAATGTTACTCATAGTCATAGTGCCCATATAAAGAATGTTATTCATACTGATGGCAAAATATTCACACTATAAGTTTCAACAGCCAATAAAGGACTCCTAACGCAAAATCTAAGGCTTTTCCCCAAAAAGGTTTTCCCCTCTCTACTCAAGATCTACACCAGATCGAACCATCCGCATCATCAGGTCAAGGTCAATCAAATATTCTCAAGTGAAATACTTTGAACCTTTAGAATAGAATGCATCATCAACACAATCAAAACGCTAACCCTATTGTCTTTCGATCACGATCACTTCAGAGATCCCGAATTCATTTGCATGTCGTGGTTCCTCTTCCCCGTCATCATTCATTCACCGAGGTAATATAATTTACCATGCAACTGACCGAGGATATTGAAAAATGCATTTTTCCAGACATTTAGTGATTTCGCATTCTTGTTACTCGCATTCTTGGGGTCACCTGAGATACCGGCTCTTGAAACTCTTGTAGGCCGAATCAACTAGAAAGACATCGATGAAGTCTCTGAGAAGGATGTTGTGGTGCTCGACAAGATGATTATGTATAAACACTATTGCATATTTTTCCATAGTTTTGTAAACGTGAACTAGCTTGAGAATACTTTTTTGAGATGTGAGCTCTCTCTCTCTCTGTCTCTCTCTGTCTCTCTCTCTCTATATATATATATATAGAGAGAGAGAGAGAGAAAAGAGAGAGAGAGTTGCACATTACGATCCTTAATTCTAGTGGGGTGAGCTTTGAGGAATTTTTTGTTGGGTCGTGAGAATGAATTGTTTAAACGTGCATCGCAGTTCAAAGAAAAGTGGCTTCATTAAGGTATTCATGAATACATTACTCAACAAGGTCCAAACCCATGAAGTGATCGTGACGGAAAACCTTGGGCTATATGACAACTTAATTTAGTGAAGACTATGATCATCTCTGGGACATAACACCACGTGCATGACCATCAACGCATGGAAAAGTGAGGCATGCTTAGATTTTCATGAGAAAATTTGGTGTGATCCTAGTCAGGGTTGCTTGAATGGACTAAAACATAAACAATAAATAGGGAAGGGTCATAACTAGGGAAGGGTCATAGTGGCCTTGGGATGTCTTGAATCCCACAAAGCAAGGGTAGTAGTGGTGATGACTTCATTACGGGGGCGAACTAGATTTAAGAGGGAGTTGTAACAATAGTTAATGATACTTTCATCGACCATATGGGCAATCCATTTACATTTGATCTTGTTATTAAACAAGACTAACACCATATGGTGTCTAAAGTGAGGGTACTTCTTACGCTTGCATATTTTGCTGCCCAACTCACTAAGGGGTTTATCAATGAATAGTTCTTTTGGATGTTTGTCAAAGTTGACCACACATCTTTCCTTCCATATCTTTCTAAAAACGTCCCTCATTATAGCAATCCATAAGACAAAGGACAACCAATCACTTCTCCAAGTAACGGTACTTTCTAGCTAATTTGACTCTTGAAATTGAAAATCCTCGCAAGTGTATGTGAGTCCAAGTGAATGTAAGGGCATAAAAAGAATAGGTGACCAATGTCTTCCCTACCAAGGAGGCAATTACACTTGCACCATTGAGGGTCCCACATATTCAGAATGAGGGGATGCCACAGGTGCATGAACTTACATTATTATATAATATATGTCTAGTTCAAGCACCATCTTCTATTGAGAAAGATATGCAAGTCCATCTACTTCTTAACACTCAATGCATTATACAATTTCCTACCATTAACCTATCTTAAACCTTTGATATACAAGGAACCAACCCAATGACGAGGCAAGTCCTTGAGTGCTGCCAAGAACTAATTCTTAGTCTTAAAAGGCACCCATCTTCATAATCAACTCTCCTAGTTGGGTCAATGTCCTCAAATATAATCAACCATCTTGTCCCTTGCTTCCATGTAGCCTTTCCTCAATCACAATCTATCCCCAATCACAATCTTTCGATCACTCAAAAATAGCGTAGAGATTACACAAGGTAAAGAAAATCTGATGCGCAAGAGTAGAAACAAATATGATGCAGAGAAGGAAGAATTCTGATATTATAGATGTGAATCAATGGTTACAATAGCTTTGGACAATAGCTTCTTGACGAAGCCTCTAACTCCCGACCACCCCCAAGCTATCACAATCGCATTCACACTCACACTCTCACTCTCACTCTCAATCACACTCTCAATCACAAGGTAATTCTCAGATTTCTGTGTGTCCCCCCCTGTTTATGCGCAGGTCTCCGTATATTCGAGTTTGATTGCAGCCGTGCTCCTCAAAGAAGTGTGCGATCCACCAAATTTAGAAAAAGTCGAGTTTCTCCAAAACTTTCAGAAAAAACCATGCGATCGTAGTGTTCTTCCTTTCTTTAGCATACCTATCAAAAATAGGAGGAAAACACCAAAAGAAGACATACCCGAAAATATCTATAATTAGACATGGTGACACGTGAGCATGAGAACCACGGATTCGAATAGAATTAGATAAGGCCTCGTTTTTTTTAAGTGTTGGAAAAAATGGCACTTTTCAAAGCCCTATAACTCAAAAACAGTGAGGAATTAGCTTAAGCTTGTGAGAGACATTTTTATTCAATTTTTCGATCTGCACAATAGTGTTAGAGATGTCCGAGATCCAAATCCATCTGAAAATGCCACTTTTGAGCCTTGCAAGTTTCAAAATTCTAGAGAGAGAGTAAAATCAAGGCATTTTCTTACAAACAACTAAATGTAGGACCCTGAACGAGGTACTTAAAACATGATTCACAAAAATTTCACACTGACACTTTTATCCTCTTATTCTTGCTCTACCTTTCCCTCATACAGAGTTTTCCTTAATTCTTTTATCTTCACCTTCAAAATTCCACTAGAAAACATGATGCGAATAAAATCTAGAGAGAGAATATGAAACTTTTCAACCCAAAACTTTTCCTACATGCATAAAATGACCTAATTATTCATTCTAAGCATTATCCCCACAATGAAATTCAGAAAGTTCAAAATGAATTATTTCACTAGAAAAGAGGGCTATTACATTCCATCTATATCTATGTTTCCACACACGAAAACCTTTGTTCCATAGCATCTTCACCATTTGCAGATTCATCGAGTCAATTTCTTTGAATCTCATAAAGGAAAGCAAAATAGAGTTATACTCTTTAATCCCTTAGACCACTTCTAGTCCTCGTCGACATTGTTGTATATTATGGTCCTAAATTCTACTGGAATGAGCTTTGAAGAATTTTTAGTTTTCGATCATGACATTGAATTGTTTAAACGTGCATCGGAGTTCAAGAAAAGTAGGTTGATCAAGGTCTTTATGGAGACCCTACTTAACAAGGCCCAATGCATGGAAACAGGAGGAATGTTTTTTTTTTTTTTTCTTATAGAGGAAGTTCGATCGGATCCTAGTCGAAGTCTCTTGAATTAATTAAAATAGCAACATTTGTTCCCTTGGGATCTTCAGAATCCCATACAGCGCGGGTAGTAGTGGCGACGGCCAAAATATTGTGAGAAGACTAGGTTTTAGAGATTTACGAAGATGTGTTTAATGATCTTTTTATCACCCTCATTCGCTGTCCATTTATATTTGATCTTGTTTTGTCCAACACTAATAGCCTATGCTGTCTGTCTGAAAGGACGAGACTTCTTATAATTAGATATTTTTCTACCTGGCACACCAAATGATTTATCAATAGACAGTTCTTTTTAATGGATGTCAAAATTTTACACACTTTTTGTATCTCTCAAAGTGCATCCCCCATTGATGCCATTCTATAAAGTAGAAGAGAAGCCAATCGCTTTCCCAAGTAATGCTTGTTTCTAGTCAAGTTGATTTAGTAAACTCAAAATCTTGGAAAAACTCTGAGTCAACAAAGACATTCTCTCTTTTTAATTTGAGGAGAAACACATGAAATTTTGCAAAAAAAAAGACTCACTGTTGTATCCCACAATGGAAAACATAGTTTCTAGTTCAACAAGTTCCGTGAAAAACATATGAAACACATGAAATTTTGGAAAAAAAAAGACTCACTGTTGTATCCCACAATGGAAAACATAGTTTCTAGTTCAACAAGTTCCGTGAAAAACTATCGTTTTGTTGTATAAGATTCAGGAAGTAGCTAGCCAAATTATATTTTGGGGTAGAAAAACCTAGTTAATTATCAAGTACCTCGCTCACATCTTCCAACTCTAGAAAATAGTGGCAATAGATGCATAAAAAAAGAACTACAACCCTTTTGATATATTGCTTGCTCTTGATGCGTAGATAATTGTTCTCATTGCTATTTACAATTTGTGTAACTCAACATGGAAAAATAAAATAGAATTTTCAAACATAAACATATATAATATCACATCATTTGATACTAATACATAAATGACGAGAAGCTTTTTTGTATATTGCTATTGATATTCACAAAGGTGTTCCAATTACCACTTCAAGAATATGACCTTCACTAGCCATAAATATAAATGAAACCACACACTGATGCAACAAAACTGAGTAGAATGTGGGTAAAGATAACCACAAATAGAAAGGGGCTTTGAGCATTATATTCCAGTGAACAAGTCATTACACACATGCATGTTTACAGTGTTAAACAACTTCTCTACAATAGATGCTAATTGTACATTTTCTTAGCCTCATGCATAACATCAACTTTAGGAATTTGAGAAGCCCCAATAGGCTTTTCTTGCTCTAGAATTGGCTCTTCAAGGTCATCCATGCCTCCTAGCTCATCTGCCAATGGTGAATTGGGCTCCCTTGAGATAGACTGAAATTTATTTCAATAATATGTTTTTTTCCAACCTCTTGTTCCTCGTCTAGGCACTCATTTGGGCCATTACTTAGCATTCTAATGAAGCTAACTCGGCCTTCATCTTTCTCTACATCTATGAAATGCTTGAACATTTTGAGTGCACATGCAAGTGTCTTCCCTGAAAACAAATAGATCAACTAGAGTGATGGCAAAAGAGATGTGGATGAGCAACGCAACATTGCAATTTCAATTAGTTTTTCAAGAAAATCAAGGACCCAATCATCATCATTAGAGAGCAATCAGATTAACCCCATGATCGATCTTTGGGGGTTCTGATAAGGGATATCCAATGTCTTTTCGCCTCCCACATGATAATAAATTTTTTATTCATCACATAGATTCTCGGTAATTTCTCAAAAGGGTTAAATACATCAAAATTTTGAGCTCCCAAATTTTCAAAAAATGACAAAAGAACATGGTTTTCAAACATATGGTGCAATCTGCTTGCTTTTTGCTGAGGGATATCTGTTTTATCAACGTATTTCTTCTTTTTTACAACTCACAATTGCAAGTACCTATGATGGACAAAGAAACCATGCTAAACCTCTAATTTCATGTGACTATCTATATCTCATGTTTGTTCTATAATTTAGACAAACAAATGATTTCATTCTTTTGGGACATGCAAAAACCCTAAGTCGATTATCCATTTTCTTCATTTTGGCACATGGAGGTCTTCTTTTTCAAAAATTGTTGACATGATCAATTCTTAATCACCATTAATGAGCCACCCTTGAGAAATATATAAGGAGAGGTCGGTCATATACATCCTCACTCTTTCCAATGCGAGTCTCTGGAGCTCAATGAGTTGCAATCTCCAAGTAAGTACTCTCCAAGTTTTAGTTGGAGTCCTCATCTTGTGCTTTGTTTTAGTCTTGTCTAGTCTTCTATCTTGCACGTCCTCTTGGGCTCCCTTGAAGTAGACTGGAATCCTTCTATTTCAATAATGTGTTTTTTTGAACCTCTTGTTCCTCATCTAGGTACTCATTTGGGCCATGAATCCGCATTCTAATGAACATAACTCGGTCTTCATCTTTCTCTACATCTATGAAATGCGTGAACATTTGGAGTGCAAATGCAAGTGTCTTCCCTGAAAACAAGTAGATCAATTAGAGGTGATGGCAAAAGAGATGTGGATGAGCAACATTGCAGTTTCAATTATTTTTGCTAGAAAATAAGTCAAGGACCCAATCATCATCATTAAACACCAATCGGATTAACCTCATGATAGGCTTTTGCGGCTTCTCATAAGGTTTAATCAATGTCTTGTCCCCTCCCACATGATAATCACTTTTATATTTCTCATATAAATTCTAGGAATTTCAATGCTAAATAGATCAAAGCTTTTTGCACATTTTGAGCTCCTAATTTTTCAAAAAAAGACAAAAAAAGTCAAAAAATCATATGTTTTCACTTGATTTTTGAAATATATGTATACTAGTATAAAGGATTTTGAAACATACGGTGCAACTCTCTTGCTTTTTTATGAGGGATTTCTGTTTAATCCACATATTTCTTGTTTGGTACAACTCATTGTTGCAAGTGCCTATCATGATAAAGAAACCATGCTAAACCCTTGATTTTATGTGACTCTCTATATCGCATGATATAATTTGGAGAAACTAATGATTTCATTCTTTCAAGACATGCAAAAATCCTAAGACCGACTCTGTATTTTCTTGATTCTGGCACATGGAGCTCTTGTTTTTCAAAAATTGATGCCTTGAGAAATATATAAGGAGGGGTTAGTCAGGTAGATCCTCACTCTTTCCAATGGGAGTCTTGGGAGCTCAAGGAGTTGCAATCTCCAAGTAAGTACTCTCCAAGTTCTAGTTTGAGTTTTTCTCTTGTCTTTTGTTTTAGTCTTGTCTAGTCTTGCACATCCTCCCTTGTCCTATTTTAGTCTCATACTATGAGATCGTTTCTAGTTATTACCCTTAGATAGTTCATCTCCTTGAAGGGAGTCCTTCTAGTTCAAAAATCTTGCTTCATACCTACTATCATGGGTTTTGGGAATTCCTATATCATCTCTAGTTGAGGTATTCATTTCTATAGTCCTAGGTTGTGGGAAATTTGTATCAATTATATATTCCTATATTATTTTCTTATGTGGATGATCTTTTCACGATAAGTATTATTGCAAAATCAGTTCTATTCTAGCTAGAGAGCACAAGCTAGTTCAACTCTAATATTTTGGCAAGACTAGCTTCCATCCAAGCCTCGGAATCATGGAGAATGTAGTTGAATAGATTGTGGCATCACTTTTGAGTCTCTAGCAATGAGTTGCGGACCTAATTCCTAAACATACACAAGTTGAGATGAGACATCTTATGCATATACGTTCACTTCTCGAGGATTACAAGAATGAATTTGTATTTTTCAAGGCCGGCTTTATTGGAACCCTATACATAAAAATCATGCATTTTGATGGGATCACCTTATTATGAGGCAAATTGCGCTCTTATGGGGGCCTAGATACTCAAGAGAGGGAGTAAATCACTCTTCTTCATCGAGAAAAGTAGTCAATTTCTTATTTTTACGCACTTAACCATGTCACACTTGTTCAAAAAGAAAAACAATTATCCCCCAGATGGTATCGTGGAGGTGGGTCCTATAGGACACACTCCAAATATGTTATCTTTCCTCTAAGAAGCCTTTTTTCTTTCACTTTATCTAAGTATGCCTTGTGTTGATCGTCATGCACGTGGTCTTAGGACCTAGAGGTGATCATACTACTCAATAAATTCAATTTCCATATGGGCCAAGGTTAGCGATTATGATCGCTTCATGGTTTTGGTCCTTGTTGAGTAATCATTCCACAAAAACCTTGAGATGGGAGATATTCCCTCGCTCTATATATATATTTTTTTGAATAGGAATGGAGAAGTAAATTAATGAAAAGGATTGTAAAATTTGATGGAGAGGGAAAGAGCCCACACATCATCTAAGGTCTTGGGATATACAAAGTGTAAGAAATTGCTTGAGTGATGTGTGTGACTCTCCTTCCATCCATATATACCCTCTTGTACTCTAAAAATAGCAACGGTATACTCTATAAATAGTAATGATCTCGAATAGTCTAGTGTGAACATGTGGCCATCATGCAACACTTATTCCCATTACTACCAAAGCAGTTCCCATTACTACCAAAGTACCTTAGGGTATCCCCCGAGTGTGGGAGCTTGGCTAGCTTGCCCTTGTCCCTCACACACATGAACTGATCCCTGTGGATCATATGGACTGATCCCTGTGGATCAATGTCTAACTCTCTCTCCCCTTGCTAAAGATCATTGAAACTAGAGCTTCTGATTCCTAAGTGGTAATCCTCTCTAGGCTACTAAATACTCGAGGATGACACAATTCCTGAATCGCTTCTGTCTCTGATTTAGTATCCTGTCTAGAGAATGATCCGTGCTTTTACTTTCTTGCAAAGAAACAATACCTTCTTTTAGATTATCCTCTCTAGAAACATGAAATACTGAATGAAATCTACAATCTAGAGGAGGATCTAATCATTATGCAACTTCATCTAGCTTTTAATTATCTTCCAAGGTCTACAAAAACTTTGGTGATAGCTTACTACACTTCCCTCTGGATAGTGAAGTAGATCTAGGTAGTACCAGAGCTTCTGATTCCTCAGTGGTAATCCTCTCTAGGCTACTAAATACTCCTAGATGACACGATTCCTGAATCGCTTTTGTCTTTGATTTAGTATCCTCTCTGGAGAATGATCTGTGCTTTTTCTTTCTTGCAAACGAAACAATACCTTCTATTAGATTATCCTCTCTAGAAACATGAAATATTGAATGAAATCTACAATCTAGAGGAGGATCTAATCATTATGCAACTTCACCTAGATTTTAATTATCTTCCAAGGTCTACAAAACTTTGGTGATAGCTTACTACACTTCCTTGTGGACAGTGAAGTAGATCTAGCTAGTACCTGAAGAAAGACTCTGTCTCCTACCTCTAAGGACCTAGGAGATCTTATCCTATCAGCGTACTTGTTAGCCCTATCAGCTTCTTGTTGCATCTTGGCTTTAGCAATTTCTAAATTTACTTGGACGTTTGCTAAGAACCCCAAAGCACTAGGACATTTCTATGACATACCTATGGTACTGAGAGCATTGGGATTCATGCCGTAGTTCATCTCAAAAGGAAATGCAAATAGTGTCAAATACTATCCCAATCTGTCTTATGACCTCAATCTGTCCTCTAAAAATTGGTTGACCCGCTTGGTCTTATAAATCGGACATCCCTATCTCAAATTATGGATGTTGACAACCCATGCAATCTGAAGATATGCTAGGTAAACAACTCCGCTATCTGTGGATCAAATGAACTGATCCCTATGGATCAAATAAACTAATCCCTATGGATCAATGATCTCTGTGGATCAAGTGGATTGATCCCTGTGGATCAATGTCTAACACCAAGATACATGATCATGGTGTAAAATACCTTAGGATACAAATTAAGTCAAAGATAAACTCGATGAACTAGAATAGACACTTAAAAGAATTGAAATCTAGTAATTGTGTACATTTTTAACCTTAATAAGGAGTACAAGGAAGAGAATATATTCTTCTATCTACTAGGGGATGTTCCATCATGAAAACTTTGAGGATTTTACCCACATCTGTGTTGGATTTTGAGGTTTGTAGAAGGATGTGATTAGCACAAGGAAGAAGAAGAAGAAGCTTGTAGCACAGCATAATACTGAATGTATTACAAAGAGAATGTACAAAGAAAAGTGATCGATTAGAGTTATAGGTGTATATACAAGCAAGGAAGGAAAACCTTCTAAAGAGGGAAAAAGGGCCCCTGTAGTCCTAAGTGTGTTCACACACATCACTATGAAAATATATCATCAAATTCTCCTGGGGAATGATGTGGTGAACAAGAAGATGGCACTCAAGTATAAGGAAGTGCCAAGATATGTGGAAGGAGGTCAATCCACAAAAGGAAGTAAGACAAAGCTTTTCAGAAAGAACTTGGGAAATGCATAAACGTGCTTATCAGAGAGAAAAAAAACTGAATATCAAGCCGACTTATGCAAAAGTAAATCAAGCATCCAACTACCTACTGGTAGAGAACAACATTAAATGCATCTCCACCATCATGTAGAGGCAATCATAATTATCTCCCCATAGGAATGGCAATAGGTTTTCAATCTTAAAGGCCAAAAGGTTGAAATGAGCCATATAATTCCTTCTTCAACCTACACACTTTGTTTTCATACCCTTTCTTCATAAAACCACGCGGTCAAAATAAATATATATAAGACGCACTATGAGTGCCTAAATGAGTATGATATGATAGAGATGCATCTAACTTGCTATCTCAAAAAGTCAGCACAATATATTTAGGCATTGATTTTGCCCCCTCTATATCAACCCCCTCATCAATAAGTGCATCATGTAAACCTGAATCGGAATTGGAATGATCTCCATCATCATTTGGAACCTCTAAATCCTTAGAACTTGCCTCATTTGGACCAACACTTGATTGCATACCTATATAAAGAGGCACCAAAATATCATACACATCCCTGGAGCTAACTGACGTCTCCTTAGTACATCAACATAATGGTTGAAATGCGTCTTCCACATATATGACATCATAGCTAATCAAAATGCATTTAATCTATGTTAATATAGATTATAGCCTTTGTTTTCAGAAGTGTACCCAAAAAAACTATAGTTTACTACTTTATATAATGCATATGCCACACAACCAAAAGTACGGAGATAAATGATAGATGGCTTGCAATCATGCCAAGCATCAAATGGAGTGATAGACTACAATGCCTTGGTGGGATACCTATTAAGTACATATGTTGCAAAAATAACAACCTCAAGCCATATGTTATGTGGTAGAGCCAGAATTTTAACCATACACCTCGCCATCTAGATGAGTGACATGTGATTTGTTTCAGCAAGTTCATTCTATTGAGGTGTATATGACATTCTACACTAATGTTTTATTCCATGTAAAGCTAGAAATGCATTAAAAGTAGAAGACATATAGCCCCCCACCCGATTAGAATGGAGTGTGCCCATTTTACACGCTTAGAGATTTCCAGTCAAAACAAAAACGTTTTTAAAGCACATCAACACTTTCAAAATTCTCTTTAAATATATACACCCTTGCATGCTTGGAAGAACCATCAATGAAAGTCACAAAGTAAATTTAGTTCCCAAAGGAAGGTGTTTATATAGGACCACAGAAATTATTGTGAACAAGTTAGAATTTCTAAGTAGCTCAAAGTGAACCATCTTTTGGGAAGGAGGAATGCTTCATTTTTTCCAAAATATAGCCTTGATAACCATGCTTCCTAGATTCCTAAAGATTGGGCAGAGAGGACATCATTTCAGATTTCTCCAAGTGTAGTAAACCAGAAAAATTTAAATGGCCAAAGCGTGCATGCCAAACCTTTGCATTTGAGATAGCTTGAGAATCATGTGCTCCACATGCTAAATCATTCATAGATTTTTCATAGTCTATGAGTTTTTATAGCCCATGACATAGAATGCTAGAAGCATTCATAACATCACAATTTGAGAGATCATGAATTGTACATATGTCATCAACATATTTGACAATCAAACCAATGTTGGCTAATGCCAAACTCACAATAGATTTTTATTGCTCCTTGAGCACTACTCAAAATAATCTTATCAACTCCCATTATAGGATAAGAGGAGTTGTTGGCACATGTGAGAGTATTCCTTGTAGGGGCAAGCTTATTGAAGTGAAGAAACTCTGGTGCGAGGTAATATGTTTGGTTGCCACACTATCTAAGTACCAAACATGTGAGTCTACTACATATATAGAGTGTTCATGAGAAGATGGGTCATTTTTCTTTGCCTCTTTATTACCAAGTTTTGGATAGCTCTTTATGACATGATCATTACCTTTACATATTTGCAAAACTACATTTCTATTTTTCTCTTGTCTTTGTCTTTGTTCTTCAATTATGTAGAATTAGTAGATTTTTTCCTATTATTCGATGAACATTGTCTACCTTCACTCTTCTAACTAGCAAGGAAAATTTGATCTAAAAATTGCATAATGGACCTCTTCTGCTTAGATTGATCTTCCTACAAAAAAAAAAAGACTAAGTCCTCAATTTTTAATGCATTCACGTTGGCTTTTTTCATCAAACGAAGATTAGAAGCAAAAATATAGCATGAATCTTGAAAACCATTAAAAACGGCCTACAAAAGTGAGCCATCAAGTTAGACTTCACCAATGAAAATCAACTATTCCTTCAAATCTTTGATCTTTGTCAAGAAATTTTCCATAGAATATCCTTCACTCATATGCTCACTCTCCAATTGTTTTCCGAGTTGAGCAACATGAGCCTCATTCATTGGTTGATATAAAGTAGTAATTGTATCTCAGGTATCCTTTGCTATTTTGGGAGAGTGGATGTGAGGAATAATGGCATATTTGATAAACAAAGCTATTAATGCATCATTGTGTGAGCATCTCTACGATCATAGCAAAGCTCTTATGTTCTAGGTGTAGTGGGAACCGTAGCAAGAATAGGAATTCGAAGATCTTCATCTTCAACAACATCTACATCACCTTGATTAATTGTTTTTGCGAGCCTAGTAGAACTTTTTTAACACCCTACACAATATTTCATTTTCCTTTTACAATCAATACATGATGCATTATATATGCCCATAATGGGTAATTAGTACCATCCATCTATAATCAACAGCTAGCATATAGAATAGATCATTGCTTTTAGCCATGGCCATTCACAAAGATACCCTGATGCAAAAAAATGACTATATCTCAAAACATTGAACAAGACTACCGTATCGAGGTCTACTAAACATGTAGCAAACTTTGAGGTATTTATTCTGGCAAACGGAAACCTGTATATATGTTTGGGACAAAAAGACAAAGTTTCTTGCACATGTGCTACAAAGAGTGTGTTCGAAGGACGAAATGCCATGAGTATGCTCACCATTTTTTGAGATATCCCATAATATATCAAATTAAACCATAATATTGATCCCGTGTAGGAAACCACTGTATCGTGGGAATTTAATGTGCAAAATACATTTTTTTTCACACTTGATCATACAATCTTTTAGTAGGGAGACATTTCAAGGACTTGCGTGCGACAAATTTGATATCACATGCATGAGAGCGGTACATCGTGATGTGAGATCATCATTCACCTCTACGCTTTGCTTTGTGTTTCTAATTCTTTTTTTAGGTGATCACTAATTTTTTAGTAATGTTGTTGCTATGTGATTTTTCATGATATCAATTAAAGTGCCCATAAAAAGAATGTTATTCATAGTCATAGTGCCCATAGAAAAAATGTTATTCATACTGATTGCACAAGACTCGCACCGTAACTTTCAACAGCCAATAAAGGACTCCTAACGCAAAACCTAAGGTTTTTTCCCAAAAACGTTTTTCCCAAACATCATAAACTCTCTATTCAAGATCTATACCATATCGAACCATCCTCAAGTAAAATACTTTAATTACTCAAAATGCATTCGTTTTGGGTTTTCTCAAAAGGTTGTTTTTTTATGAAGAAAGTTTGGCCTTGGCCTACTCTCCAAGACTTGAATTAAATAGAGCAAAGAACAAGTTACACATGAATGGGACTAGTGCCCTTGGACCCCAAAATCCCAACGAGTAGAGGGAGAACATGCAGGTCTAGAGAATGTTACAACGGAGGTTAACAACTCTTTTGTCCTCTTCTATGGGGCCCACTTGGATTTAAGCTTGTTGTTCTCAATGAAAACAATTTATGATGCCTAAACTGCGGGGATCTCTTACACTTGGAAAATCTTCTGCCAAGGAGGAATAGAGACTTCTTGATCAACCACTCTTTAAGAGGGTGTCCCAAATTTATGGCACACCTATCTCTCCAAATTTTCTTGAGGGTTTCCCCTCTTATAGCGTTCCAAAGTGCTGCTAAGCAACTGATCACTTCACCAACTCTTGTACGCCGAATCAACTAGAAAGACTTCGATGAAGTCTTTGAGAAGGATGTCGTGGTGCTCGACAAGATGATTATGTATAAACACCCTTGCATATTTTTCGATATTTTTGTAAACGTGAACTAGCTTCAGAATACTTTTTTGAGATGTGAGCTCTCTCTCTCTCTCTCTATATATATATATACATATATATATATATATATATATATATATATATATATATATATATATATATATATATATACAGAGAGAGGGAGTTGCATATTACGATCCTTATTTCTAGTGGGGTGAGCTTTGAGGAATTTTTTGTTGGATCGTGAGAATGAATTGTTTAAACGTGCATCGCAGTTCAAAGAAAAGTGGCTTCATCAAGGTATTCATGAATACATTACTTAACAAGGTCCAAAACCATGAAGTGATCGTGATGGCAACTTGGGGTATATGACAACTTAATTTAGTGGAATATGATCACCTCTCGGACATAACACCACGTGCATGACCATCAACGCATGGAGAAGTGAGGCATGCTTAGATTTTTATGAGAAAATTTGGTGTGATCCTAGTCAGGGTTGCTTGAATTGACTAAAGGAGAAACAATAAATAGGGAAGGGTCATGGTGGCCTTGGGATGTCTTGAATCCCACAAAGCAAGGGTAGTAGTGGTGATGACTTCATTACGGGGGCAATCTAGGTTTAAGAGGGAGTTGTAGCAATAGTTAATGATACTTTCCTCGACCATATGGGAAGTCCATTTACATTTGATCTTGTTATTAAACAAGACTAAGACCCTATGGTGTCTAAAGTGAGGGTGCTTCTTACGCTTGCATATTTTGCTACCCAACTGACTGAGGGGTTTATCAATGGATCGTTCTTTTGGATGGTTGTCAAAGTTGATCAAACATCTTTCTTTCCATATCTTTTTAAGAACGTCCCTCATTATAGCAATCCATAAGGCAGAGGACAACCAATCACTTCTCCAAGTAACGGTACTTTCTAGTTAATTTGACTCTTGAAATTGAAAATCCTCGCAAGTGCATGTGAGTCCAAGTGAATTTAAGGGCATAAAAAGAATAGGTGATCAATGTCTTCCCTACCAAGGAGACAACACTTGCACCATTGAGGGTCCCACATATTTAGAATGAGGGAATGCTAACAAAGGCTTACATATTTATTTACAAGGATTAAGTATCAGCTAATTATGGAGGTATTAGATTGTTTGAAAATAAGATAAGAAAATTTCTCTCGATGATTTTGGAAAATGGATGACGAATTCTAAAGTATGGTTGACATGAAGTGTTCATTCAATGCAAGTTCTTGTTCTTACCGTAGCTAAGGTAAAAACAAACACATCCACTAAATGAACACTTTGTGTTCGCCTATCCTATTATTCTTCCATCCTTCGAATTCTTCGAGGAAAATTGACTTCTCCTATTTTTCAAACGTCTTAATACCTTGATAGCTAATTCATACTTAATATTTGTATGCAAAGTTCATAAAACAATTAACTCTCTAGCTAAAAGGTGCTCTTGGAGGTCTACGCCATCCATAATTCACTAATAATTCATCAACAGCATGTAATGTAGTAATACCATTGACAACTATGTATCTTGATACATCTCTACTCATGTATGGTGATTCATGACTATTTTCATGCTTCTCAAATGTGCAATTAGCCCTTGAACTATTATGTCATCCTCCACTATTATTTATTAAACTTGTTATATTTCCATGCATGTACGGTCTTCCATCAATATATAATCTCTCATTTTCTGCATGTGAAATCCTTCTACTAGTAAGGGATGCTGCATTCAAGCATATTCCATAAGTACTCCTGCTTTGAACATAACCTGCAAGTCAATGCCAATCTACCCATCCATATATAGGACCACAAATGGACATAAGAGTGACTTCGGAGTTCGGAGGCACATACAAATCCTTTAGAATAAAGAGACCATGATCAGCATTAGTAATAGTAGATGGAGCAATCATATAGTGATTACCCTAAAAGTTGAAAACCTCTCCATCTAAAGGAAGTGGCCCTCTATTCTATCCTCCATATCTTCTTCTATCATATGTTTGTACTAGAGAACGATCACGAGCTAGCAATGGATAATCTCTAGCCGTTTGAGTCTCTAAATCAGGAGGTAGAGGATTTCTAGAAACCTCTGCTTGTAATTGATGAACAACAAGTCAATGACGTGTATGAAGTATATTAACATTATGAGCAAATTATCATCATCATCATCATCGAGCAAGTGTTCTTGTATATCGACAGTAATTTGATTTTGAATATGGTTTTTAGATAAAATAACTACATTAATTTATTGAAAAAATACATACACAAGCATTATCACGTTGACCAGGTAATGGTGAACGCTCAAAAGTACCATACTCTGCCTCATGTTCAATACATTTCAATCGTGGTCTTTGATACGTGCCATAACAAGCGTTACAACAACATATAATATGCTTTTGAGAAGGTATGCTGAGTTACCTGAGGATGATTTGGATTCGGTAACCATTAGTGTCATCAACAAAAATTTGAAAGCCCAAGTTGAGAGGGAGCATTGGGCATGTTGATGCCTTTGATGGTTCCCCTATTTAAAGCATCTTTCACAAGACATTCTAGGGAATTATTGGTGATGGAAAAACGAAGGGGAGCTAGAGGAAAACCTTGCCTTATGGATCTTCTCGTCTTTAAAGGCTTAGATAAATGATCATCCATGAAAACTCTCAAGTAAGCATTACCATAAAGAGTACTAAAAAATCTAATTAAATCCCTTGCAAATCCTATGTAATTAAGGGATTGAAGAATAAAATTCCACTTTATTATATCATAAGCCTTGTCAAAATCCTTCATCTGATTAACACACTCCATACCTTCCCAGAAAGTAATGATAGCATTAAGAATGGACCTACTTTCCCAAGGAGAATAATCTTATCCATAAGGGAAATGATTCTCGTAGGAAAAGAAGAAGCAAAGATATTGTACATAGAAGTCATGCATGTGACAGGTCTCAAGGTATTGATATAATCTCTATTACCTTTCTTATGAATGAGCCTTATTACGCCAATGTTGATATTAATGGGGAGAAAATATGTCCTAAAAGCCTCTTCGTGGATCATAAGAATGCATGGATTGAGGAACTCTTTTAACACTAAAAGAAATTAATTAGGAATCCCATCCAAAACCAAGAGATTTATAAGGTTTCAATTCACAAATGTTTTCTTAAATCTCAACTATAGCGAGGGTAGGTCAAAGATGGCAACCATGCATTTAGGAAGAATTTTCTTTCTTTTAAGAGAAATTGTAGCTCTAGCCCTTGATATATACCCCCCCCCCCTCCCCACCCCACTTCAAAGTACTAGAGAAAATAGTAGTAACCAAGTTTTTGGTCTCGTATAGGCTCTCCTCAATCTTGATAGAAGTCCCACCAATCCTTCCTTTTCAAGAAGGAGATGTATTCCTTGAATTTTTTTCCATCAAAGTGTGAATACATATTAGGTATATCCATCTTCGCAACCCAACCCTGTGTTGAAGAAGTAAGAAAAAAAGTAGCTTCAATATATTTCTCTTTATTCATTCTCTAGAATTAACACTATCTTTAAGTGTGTTTAACTCACCAAGGATTAGCCATCTTCTTTTAGATTTAATTCCTTTTGCTAAACTTTTATAGTAGGTGAAAAGGGTTTGAATATCTCTAATAGACTCTCTCTCCTAGTAAGGTAGGATAAATACCATAAGAAATCGGTCTAGAGATGAGAATCTAGGCGAAGCCAACCAGCCTTGAAGGAAGGGCTCCCTTTTTTAAGAAAAAAGACAAGGGCTTAGGATTGGACATAAAAAGGAAATTATTTATATTAAGTATAATATCCCGACAATTTCAGACATAGGAAATAATGACATACCATCTATCAAGCCTAGCACCACTTAAGGAACTCCTAATTTGAGGGTTATTCTAGGTCAAAAAAGATTTAATAGAGATATCCATCAAGTCATACATATTACACATATTGAGTTAAGCACGTTGTTTAGAATCACATGGAAGAGTATGCTTTTGGTCGTGTGTATCATCTAAAGAGGTAACCAGTGTTAAAATCCACAATCAAGAGAAAATTATGAACTCATAATTTCTTTCAAATAGTCTTGCCTCAAAGGACTACAATTATGAACATAAATACAAACAATCGTAAGATTACTAGGATCAGACATGGATAGAGAAATCCATTGTTAGGACCTGCGACAATTCAATTTCTTGATCAGGGGCCAAGGGGAGAAAAAAATATTCATAGAAAATCCTCATTTACCATTGGCATGATTAGCAGTAAACTAGTTGTAGTTAGTAGAAATAATTTTAAGATTCCTTAAATTCCAGAGCCCCTAATTTTAGCTTCTTTGAAGAAAATAGAATCTTGATGCAAAAAAATTTCTTTGATCTAATTGTAGATGTTATTAGCACGAATAGGATCAGTAAGACCTTTCACATTCAAGAAAATTATTCTCTAAAGTTCTTCATTAAAAACAATTGAAAGGAAGACAGAAATAGACAAACAAGCCTTATTTCCCATTGGCCATGCTGGGCTTATTTTTATTCTTCAAAATCCTAACAACTTCTTCTTCCTTGGGTTTGCTTATAGGTTGTTGAGGTGAGGAGTGCGCCCTATATTGATTCATAGCAACATCTTCCTAATCAACATAGGCTTGGGTGATGGATTCCATTTTTTGTTTTTCCATTTCCCTAATCTCTTGTGTAAACATTTTTTTAGAGTCACTAACTACTTACAGTCTCAAGGTTTAGTGGAAAGATATGAAATATTTTTACCTTTCTTACCTACTAAAATCCAAACCTCTTTCTTGTCTTTATTGATAGTATAAGTGGAAGAAACCATACCTACTTGAGCTTCCTCGTTGTTGTTTAGAAGCATATTTGGGTGATGACTCTCTTTATCATCAAGTCGAGTACTACAATCATTTGATTTCCCTTCTAACTCAAAATGATTAAATACTTCCTCCAGTAAAACATCATAGGAATTGAAAATCTTAGATTTTTTTCTCTTGCCAATGTTAGGAATAATAGTAGTTTTGTTGCTTTTGTTAACAAAATTCACAATGTTGTCTTGAGAAGCAGGTTTACTTGAATTATTGTGAAGAGGTGATGAATGTAGTCTTGAGAGATGAGATTGCCTTCACAAAAACCTACTCAAGACTTGCCCTCATAACCTTTGAGACGATTAGTACACTCCTAAATCCTCCAAAATATGCACGCAAACCACCTAGATCTTTGGTAGCATCAATCTAAAACTTCTATGTAAAAACAAAAGGACTTGTGAGTTCAAAATGTCTAAGACACTTTCTAATTATGGCAAAGAAGCTCTCACTATTCTCTTTACTATTCCCAACCTAGGAGATGTTATCTAGAGATCTATTGTGTAGCTTGAATAGAAGTGATAACTTATTTAAAGCAATTAATTTGATGAATTTTGCATGACCATATATTCAACAATGTATCTAAAATGTTTGGGGGGTAAACCCCACTTTTAGGAAGAAGGCGAGACACAAACCCCATCACATAGAATCACTTATGATAAATCATGTTCAATGCATCCAATGATGATAAAACTTTGTAGGGTCGCTTATAATATTTAGAGCTAAGCGATCCAATAGATGGATTGGATAATGAGTGCTTATATACAAAGAAATTACTCAAAAGTTGACGAAATTGTTCAAAGTACTCTAACAAAAGATAGAGATTCACAAATCGATAGAAATGAAGTACAATGTGTATTGCTAGTGGATATATGATACAAAAGAGTTCTGACGGAATTTTTGCAACTCTATTTAGTACATATTACACTCAGTAGGAGTGTGATAATTAGCTCTAAGCTCTACTAATTAGCTCTCTATTCTCACGACTAGAAGCTTTATGTATATATACACCTTTTTGATTTCATGGAAGTTAAGAATTCCACCTAAAACGTGGCTCTCAATTTGAGGACATTTTTGAATTTAAATAAAGAAAAAGATTTGGAGGTGAGATCCCTTTAAATCACGAGATTTTTTACATCCCTTACTTTTGTCTTTGACCGAGGTAAACTTAAACTTTAACATTTGAAATCTTTACGACATAAGGTGAACTAGATATATATTTATGCCAAATATTTAAGGAGAAAAAATATGGGCATTGATCAAGCACTTTGGCTTGCCTCATGCACCAATAGCTCCCCATCAAGCTCAATATGCTTGAGTCCTCAATCCTTCAACACTTCATGTAATCCAATCATAGCTTTGAACATGTTTAAATTTACTCCAATTAATGCATTTGTCATCATATCTGTACATTATTGGTGTTAGACATTGGTCTACAAAGACCATTCCATGTGTGTGTGGGACCAAGGCTAGTTAGCCAAGGTCCTAAGCTCGGGGTTATATCCTAATGTATTTGATGGTTAGTGGGGATGAGTGTTGCATGCTAATTTTTAGAAATTTCGGCAACCTAACAGCGTCACAAACGTCAAGCATTCAACAAAAATCAAATCATCAGTGCCAGCAGGAACGATCTGTTTTGTCTTCTCAATGAACACCTGCAATAGAAAACTTTTCCAAATATGATGTTAGGCTCTACAGGGCCTCAATCAAAATATTTCTCTTGTCGATACCTGCCGATACTTACCACTTGTAAGAAAAGCTCAAGCACCGAACATACATCTCTACTTATGTCATCCTATGCGTAATGCAAAAATTCTTCAAATATGCATAATCAACAAATTAGTCAACCAAATACTGACGAAATACTTATCTCAGATTTCCTGTGATATTCTTGAAGCATCCAATTGAAGAACTATGGGTAGAGTATCGACTCCCTTTGGCTCGTAGATCGCACAAATCTTCAAGAAGTGCTTCATTGAAGGTACTCAATGAAGAACAGTCCACTTCCAACCTCTGTTGCAGGCAATATCTGAACCCAAAGTATGGCTTATGGCCACTCTTTGGAAAGATCTCAGAGAGAGCTTTCTAACAAGCCCAAGAGCTCCAAATTTGGATAAGATTTGACCAAGTTGTGATCAATTTGGCTATGTTGGTGAGCTTTTAGCTATGACAACCCATAAAAAAAACAAATTCGTAACTTGATTGTCACCCTTCTCTTTGTTGCAGTGCCAAATCAGAATGTGTGCACTCAGATCATATTATCCCACATATTTAGAAATTCGAAGAGCATTCATAAAGATGGCATAGAATCGAATTAATACCAGGCGCGAGTCCAACCGCTCGGCCACCATTTGGAATGAGTTTGCAGGAGGAAAATGAAGTCCACAAGGTCGTGGATGAGTATCTTCAAAAAGGATTGATTAGACCCGGCTATTCACCATTTGCCGCACAAGTTCTTCTTGTGAAGAAGAAGGATGGATCTTATAGGATGTGTGTCGATTATCAAGCACTCAATAAGCACACTATTAGACATAGATATCCCTTGCCCCGGATTAATGATCTTTTGGATGCTCTAGGTGGAGCCATTGTATTTAGTAAGATAGATTTAAAGAGTGGCTATCATCAGATTAGAGTGAAAGATCATGATGTACATAAGACAGCTTTCAGGACCCGTTTTGATCATTATGAGTATTTGGTCATGCCCTTTGGTTTGACAAATGCTCCAGCTATATTTATGATGTTAATGAATGATATCTTATGACCTTCCATAGGAAAGTGTGTTGTTGATTTTGTGGATGATTTGCTAGTGTATAGTAGGATTGTGCATGAGCATGAAAATCATTTAAGATTTGTGTTGAATATTTTAAAAGAAAATAAGTTGTATGTAAATCCAGATAAGATATAGTTGTTTCTTCCGAGGAAAGAGTATCTAGGGCATGTGATTTCAGCCGATGGGGTTCAGATGGATCCCAAGAAGGTTTCAGTTATTTTATCATGGCCTACTCCTCAGGATGAGGGGCAGTTACAGTCATTCCTAGGACTTTCCGGTTCCTATCGAAAATTCATATCTTCATATTTGTTGATAGTAGTACCTATGAAGAACTTGCTTCAAGGCAAAATTCCATTTGCATGGAAGCAAGAGCAGCCAGAGAGTTTTGATACCCTGAAACAGGCTGTTTCAGAGACTCCTATACTCAAAGTGGTGGATCCTCAAAAACCATTTGAGTTGGAAACAGATGCTATTGGCATAGCCATAGGTGCAGTTTTGAGTCAAGATGGCAGGCCAATAGCTTTTGAAAGTAAGAAGTCAAGTTGTGCACAATGCAATCAGCCGGTGCATGAACAAGATTTGTTTGCGGTGATGCATGCACTTAAAGTTTGGAGACACTATCTTTATGGTGCGGACTTTAAGGTATTCCCAGATCATCATACACTCAAGTATTTTTGTAGTCAGCGAGATCTTCAAGGCCGACAGGCTCGTTGGGCTGAGCTCATGCAGGAATTTCACATGGAAATCTTGTATAGAAGAGGCAAAGAAAATATAGTAGCTGATGCATTACCTTGTATAATGTATCAAATAAGCTTTACAGTTTTAGAAAGCTCATTGCTTCAAGAAATTAAGGAAGCACAGGTGGAAGATCCACATTTGTTACAGATAGTTAGAGCCATTAGTGATGACTCTATTTTAGGAGACGGGACAGTTCGAGCTGTTTCTTCTTCTACTAAAGCAAACAAGTCCATTCTGTATTTTGATTTCTCATAGGAGAACGGAATAGTGAAGTGGAAAGGAAAGGTTTGTGTGCTAGATTCCTGGGATTTGAGAAAGAAAGTCATGCATGATAACCATGATGTTCCATGTGCAGGACATCCTGGTGTTGACAAGATAATACAACTTGTTAGAAGAACATTTTGGTGGCCTAGATTAGCCACAGATATCCATACTTATGTTCAACAATGCTTTATGTGTCAAGTCAACAAAACACAAAGGGTAAAGACACCAGGTCTTTTACATCCTTTACAAGTTCTAGATCATAATTGGGATAGTATATCCATGGACTTCATAGTGGGGTTACCGCGGACCCAAAGGAAGCGGGATACAATCCTACTTGTGGTAGATAGATTGAGCAAGATGGCTCATTTCATTACCTCGCAGGAGACGATAGAAGTTCCACAAGTAGCGGAGTTGTTTATCCATCATATCTTCGGATTGCATGGGTTACCGACATCCATAGTCTCAGATAAGGATGTCAGATTTATTGGAAATTTCTAGAAGTTCGTATTTGACAAACTGAAAGTGTCACTAAAAATGAGTAGTGGTGATCATCCTCAGACAGATGGTCAGACCGAGAGGGTCAATCAAATTCTAGAGGATATGTTGAGAGCATATGTGTCTGAGAGACAGACAGATTGGGATAGTTATTTGTCACTAGTAGAGTTTGCTTGTAACAATAGGCCTCACAAGGTGACTGGGATGTCTTCTTTTGAGATGAACTATGGCATGAATCCCACTGCTCCAAGTACCATAGGAATGCCTAAGAAATGTCCTAGTGCTTCCGAGTTCTTAGTGAATCTCCAAGCAAACCTTGAAATAGCTAAAGCCAAGATGCAGGAAGCAGCTGATAGAGCCAAAGAGTATGCTGATAGGAAAAGATCTCCTAGATCCTTTGAGGAAAGAGACCGAGACTTCCTTAAGATACTGACTAGATCTACTTCCTTGTCCACAGGGAAATGTAGTAAGATATCACCAAGGTATTGTGGACCTTTGAAGATAGTAAAGAAATTGAGTGATGTTGCATACCGATTAGAGCTTCCTCTAGATTGTAGAGTCCATCTAGTGTTTCATGTCAGTAAATTAAGAAAGTATATATCTAGGGAGGATAATCTACAAGAGCGTATTGTTTCTTTGCAGGAAACCGATAGAGAAGATCATTCTCTAGACAGAATACTAGATAGGAGATAGAAAGGGTTGAGGAATCGTATCATTCAAGAGTATCTGGTAGTCTAGAGAGGATTACAACTTACTCACTCTACTTGGGAATCAACAACTCTGGTTTGCAAGTACTTTCCCTCATTGATCATTGAGGACAATGATCTTTAGACGGGGGAGAGAGTGTTAGACATTGGTCTACAGAGACCATTCGATGTGTCTATGGGACGAGGTCTAGTTAGCCAAGGTCCTAAGCTTGGGGGTATATCCTAAGGTATTTGATGGTTAGTGGGGATGAGTGTTGCATGCTGGCCACATGGTGACACTAGAACATTCCAGATCACTGCTATTTTAGATACAAGAGGATAAATGGATGGGAGGAGAGTGGCACACACATCATTCACATGTCTTCTTTTGAGGAAAGCCTCACAGTTGGTGAGTAGATACATATGAAAATTCAATATTCTTTAATGTGATCTTCTCTATAACATAATGATAGTGAACATCTATATGTTTGGTCCTCTCATGGTGGATTGGGTAAGATGCTACATGAAGTGAGCTAATGTGTATAGACCATCATTAACATTTTCCTTCAAATATTTGACTATCCTCTTGGTTGCTTCCATGTGAGGTTTCCTAGGAGTGTGTACAAATTGACTTAGGACAATTACATTATAACAAAGGTCCACTATAGTTAATGTGGGATAGTTCAAACTACCCACTAAACTTTGATAGAAAGTTATTTCTTCAATGGGCTCTCCTTCATGAGAACCTAGGGTTCAGATTTATCTCCATGGGTGTAGGTACAACCTTGGATTACTCCACCTTGTACCTAGCAAGCATATCCTTTATGTATTTTCTTTGAGTGAGATACATACCATTTCTTGTATATACTACTTTAAACCGTAGGAAAAAATGGAGTTGCCCCAAGTCATTGAACTTGAATTTCTCCTTCATATGTAACTTAACTCCCTAATGCGTTCAACATCATTAATGTGAGTATTATATCATCTACATATACACAAAGGCAATTGACCCATGTTAATGAAGATTCAAGGATCCTTTTTTCTAAGCATAACTCCTTTGTCCTTCAAATAGGTGATAGGCATATGACTCCAAGCCCTTGGGGCTTTCATCACACCATATAAGATTGTCCTTAACCTACATAAATGATCAAGAAATGATGAGTCTTTAAACCTGAGAGGTTGATCCATAAATACATCTTCGGATATCCAACCATTTAGAAATGCATTCTTTAGATCCATCTGGTTATTCTTCCAATTTTTGGGAGCTCCAATACTCATAAGCACTTTGATTGTTGGCATCTTTGCCATAGGTGAAGAGGTTGTTGGAGTTAGACGTGTGCAAAAACACGCGAACAACACAAGGAGGAAGAAGAAGCTTGGAGCACAACACACAATACTGAATGTATTACTAGAGAATGTACAAAGATAAGTAGCCCATTAGGGCAATAGGCGTATATACAAGTCGAGGAAAAAAGCATCCTAAAGAGGGAAAAAGGTGCCCCGGCAGTCCTAGTGTGTTCACATACATCACTACCTAAATATATCAACAAATCCCCCCTAGGAGTGATGCGGTGAATAAGGAGTTTGCACTCATGTGTAAGGAAGTGCCAAGCTATGTGGAAATCACTCCACAAAAGGAAGTAAGCCAAAAGCTTTGCACAAAGCTTCAAACTTCTCCCTAGGTAGAGCCTTCGTGAAAAGGTCTGCAATGTTCTCGTGCGTGGGCACATATGCCAAGCTGATCTCCCCAGCAGAGAACCTCTCCCCGACATAGTGATAATGCACCTCAATGTGCTTAGTGTGAGCATGGAACTGAGGGTTCCTCACAACTACCAATGCGCTCTGACTGTCAGTGAAGATGGTGGTGGCAAAAGACTCACTAACACCCAAATCAGCCATAATGGGTCTGAGCCACACACACTCAACAACCGCTGTGAAAGTCGCCCTATGCTTAGCCTCACAACTCGAAGTGGCCACAATAGGCTGCTTCTTGCTCAACCAAGATATACATGAGCTACCAAGCATGAAGCAAAAGCCACTAGTGGACACACGAGTGTCATAGCCACTAGCCCAATTAGAGTCAGAAAAAGCATGCAAATCTGGCAGTAGTGATCCTCCCTTGGGATAAAACAAACTAAGTAGTCAGGTACCACTCAACTAGCGAAAGATGCGCTTAACCACCTACCAATGCTTGACTCTAGGGCAATGCATAAATCTGATCATCTGTGAGACAACAAACTGAATATCTGGTTGAGTAATGCATAAGTAAATCAAGCATCCAATAGCCTACTGATAGGGGACAACATCAAATGCATCTCCAGCATAATGAAGACTCAATCTCCATAGGAGTGGCAATACGCTTACAGTCTTCAAGGCCAAAATGCTGCAATAATGTTTCAATATATTTTATTTGACACAAAGCCATTCCACCATCAACTTGCGTAAACTGAATGCCCAAATAGTGATGCAAATGCCCCATATCAGACATCTCAAATGAGACACACAAATTAGCCTTAAAATCATCAATATGCCTCTCATGAGGACCAGTGAGCAGCATGTCATCAACATAAACCACAATGATCAGAAGTACATCATTAGCATGCTTAACATATAAGGTGCTTTCAGTTGGACCATTCTCAAAACCATGTGCAATTAGATAGGCATGCATCTTCTCATACCAAGCAAGTGGTGCTTGCTTTAAACCATATAATGCCTTCTTTAACCTACACACCTGGTTTTCATGCCCTTTTTGCACAAAGCCACAGGGCTGAAAAACATACACTTCTTCATGCAAGTCACCATTCAGAAATGCAGTTTTAATGTCCAACTAATGTACATTCTAACCATGATGAGCTCCAAGTGTATAGATGATTTGAACAGTAGTCATACGGCATGTAGGTGCAAAGGTCTCATCAAAATCAATGCCTCTTTCTTGTGCATAACCCTCTACAACAAGCATAGCCTTATACCTATCAACTGTACCATCCGATTTATGCTTGAGCTTGTATACCCAATTAGTGCCAATGGCCTTCTTGCCAAGAGGCAAGTCACATAAAGACCAAGTACCATTCTTCATTATAGCATCATATTCAGATTGTATAGCATCCATCCAATTTTTTGAATTTGGTGCTTCATCAAATGAAACAGGCTCATTCTCATCACAGAGACTAGATGCAGCCATAACATAGCAATATAATCCAAAAGAGGAACTATGAGAGCCGGAATGAGTATGATATGACAGAGGTGCATCTAGTTTGCTATCATGCAAAGTTTGCACCGGCCATTTTTGCATAATTTTTGCTTGCTCAGTATCAGCTCTCTCATCAACTAGTGCATCATGTAAATGTGCATCAGAAATGGAATGATCTGCATCATCACATGAAACCTCCAAAGGCTGAGAAGTTGCCTCATTAGGTCGAGCACTAGACTCTCCGCCTATAAGAAGAGGCAACAAAGTATCATATATGTCTTTGGAGCTAACAAGTGTCTCCTTCGTACATGAAAGCAATGGCTGAATAGCATCTTCCACAAAAACAACATCACAACTAACCAGAATGCGTTTAGTCTGTGGATGATACACACGATAGCCTTTACTTTCAGAACTATACCCAACAAAAATACATTTTTACTGCTTTATCATCCTATTTTTTGCGATGTTGTTCGGGCACTAATGCATATGCCAAACAACCAAAAACACGCAGATGTGCAATATATGGCTTGCGATCATGCCAAGCCTCATATGGAGTGATAGATTGTAGCGTGTTAGTGGGACACCTGTTAAGTACATATGCTGCACACATGACGGCCTCAAGCTAAAAACTATGTGGTAAAGCCTGACTCTTGACCATACACCTCGCCATCTCCGTGAGTGACCTGTTCTTTCATTCAACAACTCCATTTCATTGAGATCTATATGGCACTATACACTAGTGTTTTATCCCATGTTCAGCCAGATATGCATTAAAATAAGAAGACATATATCCCCTCCCCCCCTTTGATTTAAATGGAGGGTGCCCATTTTACATGCCGATAGATTTTGAGCCAAAACCAAAAACTTTTTGAAGCACATGAACACTGCGGACTTTGCCTTCAATGGATATACCCATGCATGCGTGGAAAAATCATCAATGAAAGTCACGAAGTAAAGATAATTTCCAAATGACGGTGTCAGCATATGACCCCATACATCACTATGTACAAGCTCCAATTTCTGAGTAGCCCGAACTGAACCATCTTTTGGAAAGGATGAACGTTGCATTTTGCCCAAAATATAGCCTTCACAAACATGTTTTCTAGGTGCCTCAAGTTTGGGCAAAGAGGATACCATTTCAGATTTCTGGAGGCATAGCAAACTAGCAAAATTCAGATGACCAAAGGGTGCATGCCAAAGCTTTCCATCTGACATAGCCTAAGAATCATGTACTGCACATACCGAATCATTTACAGATCTTTCATAGCATATGAGCTTATACAGCCCATGACATAAAATGCCAGAAGCAATAATCATGTCGCCATTTGATAGATCATGAACTGTACACATGTCATCAACAAATTTCAGTGCAGTGCAATTTTTTCTCTTCACTCAAGCCTGCCCCTACACTGCAGACATGCACTGCTCATGAGAAGATGGGTCGAAATTGCAAACAATAGTAAACGCCCATTCTTCTTCCTGTACAAGATTAGAAGACTTCGTTTTTGGTGTAGTGGTTTCTGCAACAACCATTCCAACCTCTTTCTTCTTTGCCTCTTTAGCAGCCAGTTTTGGATAGTTCTTTATGATATGATCATTCCTTTTACAGTACTTGCAAAACAATTTCTGCTTTTCTGATTTTTTCTCATCTTTATCTTGGTTCTTCGAATGTGCAGCATTTACAGATTTTTGCTTACTAGTATGAGAGCTCTATTTTCCTTTGCCCTTCTGACTAGCCAGGAAAGCTTGATTGCAACATGCATAATGGACCTATTTGGCTTGGACTTATCTTCTTGCAACAAAACAAAGACTAACTCCTCAACTGATATCAGAGAAAGCTTGATTCGAATGTGCAACATTTACAGATTTCTCCTTACTAGTAGAAGAGCTCCATTTTCCTTTACCTAGAAGATGTATATCCTGGTTCTTCGAATGTGTAGCATTTACAGATTTTTGCTTACTAGTAGAAGAGCTCCATTTTCCTTTGCCCTTCTGACTAGCTAGGAAAGCTTGATCTGCAACATGCATAATGGAGTTGTTCTGCCTGGACTAATCTTCCTGCGACAAAACAGAGACTAACTCCTCAAATGTTAAGGCATATGGATTGCCTTTCATCATCAATCGAAGAGTAGAAGCAACACTTTGATATGAATCAGGAAGACCATTCAGGACGGTCTGCAGTACAAGTGAGCTATCTGGTATAACCTCATTAGCAGAAATCAACTATTCTTTCAAGTCTTTGATCTTTGTTAAAAAATTATCCATAGAATCATCTTCATTCATGTGCTCACTCTCCAACTGTTTTCAGAGTTAAGCAACACGAGCCTCATTCCTAGCTTGGTACAATGTGGTAAGTGTATCCCAAGCATCCTTAGCTGTTCTGCAAGAGCGAATGTGAGGAATAATGGCACGTTTGATAGACAAAGCTATGAATGCATGTGCCTGGGCATCTCTGCCATCCCAACCAATTTGCTCTATAGAAGTTGCAGCAAAAATCAAAGCACGAACAGGAATATGCAAAATATCATCATCTTCGACACCTTCTACCTCAGCTTTTGTACCTGCAGTTGTAATAGTTGCAGGTGTGATAGGATGTTTTTCAACACCCTGCATAATGTTCCACTCTGCTTTTGCATCCAATACATGTCGCATCATATAAGCCCATAATGGGTAGTTGGTACCATCCAACTTATCCTCAACTTTCAACCTACAAAATACCTCACTACTGTCGGCCATGGCCGATGACTAAAATACCTTGATGCAGAAAATTGATTGTATCTCAAGAAGTTGAACAGAACTGGCCAGACCAATTCCGCTAGACCTGTAATAGACTTTGAGACGCTTATAGTGGCAAACAAAAACTGGTATATACCTTTGGCACAAAAAGATGAAATAGCCTGCAAAATCATTGCGATAGTGCGTTCAGAGGTCGAAACAAGCTCAGACTGCGATTTCGGCAGCACAAAGTGAAGTACTTTTTATCTCAAAAACACCCTGTGTATGCTCACCAAAATTCTTGCAATTTTGAGACTACAACCCGTGGAGTGTCGATGGTGTCCTCGATGAAGGTATGACCTGATCTCATACCAATTGTTGGAGTTAGATGTCTGTGAAACACGCAAACATCACAAGGAGGAAGAAGAAGCTTGAAGCACAACACACAATACTGAATGTATTACGAGAGAATGTACAAAGATAAGTAGCCCATTAGGGCAATAGGCGTATTACAAGCTGGGGGGAAAAAACCTCCTAAAGAGGGAAGAAAGTGCCCCGATGGTCCTAGTGTCTTCACACACATCACTACCTAAATATATTAACAGAGGTCTCTTCATAGTCAATCCTTTGTTTCGCTGCATACCCCTTGGACAAAAATCTTACGTTATACTTGTTGATGGTTACATCAAAGTTTTTCATCACTTTGTATACCCAACTCAATCTGATTATCTTCATAGATGAGGACTTGGGTATCGATCCCCTAGTATGATTTTTCTTCAAGGATTCAATCTCTTTCTCTGTGGCATTCATCCACCCTATTTTCTTCTTTGAATCTTCATACGATGATGGCTCCTGAAAGTTCATGTCTTGTGCTAAATATATAGAGTGTTTAGTAACTAGTGATGTATCATGGGCATACCCCTCTAGCTTCTACATTTTTCTAGTAAGTATCCTCATGGTTTGTTAAGCGGATTCTGATACATGCATCAATTCTTGCACTCTAGATTTTTCTTTGGAGTTCCAAGAGTTCAATGAGTTTTTCCATCATCTTCAGATTCACTTGATGCTTCAATTGTTTGAGCATTATTGCTTTTTACACTTGGAAAATCTTCCTCTATACCATATGGTAGCTTCATTTTCTTGCAATCATCCCCAAACCATGATTTGTTTTGAACAAACACATCTTGACTTATTATAAAGCCTCTTTTGCTTCCATTAGATAGTTTATATGCTTTTGTATTAAGTTCATAGCCTATTAAAAAACATTCTTTGCCTTAGGGTCCAATTTACCTCTTCTATTTGAAGGTTTGTGTGCATATTCAATGCACCCAAAGAACTTTCAATGGTACAAGCTAAGTCTTCTTCTGCTCCATGTGTAATATGGGCTCATACCAAAGAGAGCCTTTGATCGTAACCTATTTATCAAAGAGGTGGTGGTAGATAATGACTGTATTCACAAGTAGTTAGGTAAGTTCTTCTCATTCAACATGGATCTTGGATCCTCCAAAATAATCCTATTTTTTCTCTCTATCATTCTATTCTACTTAGGAGTGTATGGGTAGTGATTTCTCTTTTTATGGGAAAAGTGTCCTCCCCCTCCATCTAGCTTAATCTTTTTAGGGTTTTACCTCTTTTATTCTCCATAGGAGTAAATTTTTCTTTTATCATGAAGACACTTGATCTTTATGCTTTATGAAACATAAGATAGTCTATCTACTACCATCATCTAAAAATGACACATAGTACCTTCATCATGAGATTGAAGGTTCTTAGCTTGGCTCCCAAACATATGTGTGGACAAGCTCCAAAATATCTCCATGTATGTAGCCTTTCTTGGTGAATAGTTGCCTATGTGACCTATCAAATTCACATGCACTACAGTTCTATATCATGTGTTTCTTTGTGATATTAGGTGGTCCAAGTACACTTTGATCTTTATTGATTTGTTGGAGGGCTCTAATAGGGTTTGAGTGCCCTAGGGCTTGAGTACATCTATTCTAATAGGGTTTGAGTGCAATAGTTGAAATAAGAAATATTCTTGGTGTCTTGGAGTTCAAGTGTGAATAACCTACCATTCTTTGGTCCCTTTGCTATCTTCTTACAATCTTGATATGGATCCTATACATATGCTACATGGTTGGTAAATCTCACTTGTAAACCTTTCTCCATAATCTGGACTACACTTATAATATTCTTTGTAATGGTTTCACATAAAGGACTCTGCTTAGTAAGTTAATGTTATCATTAGATGTCTTCACATTTCCTATCTTCTCAACTAGATATCTTTTGTCATCTTGTCTTTGGACTTCATGTTTGTTCTTTGGATCTTCCAAGTCAAAGAGTAGAGCTACATTTTTTGCCACACGATTTGAGCATCCACAATCTATGTAAACACATGCTCATGAGACCTACCTTCCTTCTTTGTCATGTTCATGAGTAAAAGTGAGTCTTCTTGTGGTTAATCATTTGTGCAGTTGATGTAGTCTCTCCTTTCGTTCCATCCTCCCTGATAGTTGTTGTTGCATGAGTTGTTGTTATATCCATAAGAGTTATTGAATCTGCCTCTTGAGTTTCCAAAGACTCCTTTTTTTATTTTCTTCCTCTTTGACTCTTAGGTTTCTTGAAACAGTTCTTTTTTATATGAACTGATAGACCACATATGGAACATGGTGATGAGATTTGAACTCTCCCCTTGCCTTGTCACCTCTTCCTCTTGAACCTTTACCTCTACTTGCAAACTTGACTTGAGAGGTACTTTCTTCAGCACCAAATTTCTTACCCTTTTCGTTTTCTATCCTATGTTCTTATCTGCATAGACGGTAGAGGATTGGTTTATATTTTTGGTTCTGAACATTCTTCATAAGCTTTTCTTTAAGTCTGAAAATTTTCCCCATGAGTGTGTCAAAGTTAGGAACTTGCATATCCATGTAGAGACCCATGGCTTTGGTGAAGGCTTCTCATTTTTCATTTGCTTTAGTTCCATTGATGACCTGCTTCACAATTTGCTCTACATCAATGATCTCCCCAATACTCCCAAGTTGGTTTGTAATGTCCTTCATCTTGGTGACAACATCACACTTTGCTTGGGGATCTTCTTGAATGTTGTAAACTCCATCCATAGTTAAGTCTTCCTGACCTTGGTACTTGAGGAAAAGAGTGCTTCCAAAGAATTTCATGTCTCTTGAGAGGTCTTAGATTTCCTAATATGAGGGAGTAGAAAATGAGAGATACAGTAGAGAATGTATGACCTCCCCAAAGTATGCTTTGAACACCTTGTATTCAACCTTCCCTGATCCTCTTGAGTCGGATGGCCCTTTCTTGTGAGTATTGGCATCATCTCATCTCCTTAGATATATCCATACGGATTCCTTCCTTGTAGATAATTATTTATTATTAGAAACCATGCTAAATAGTTGGTTTGATGGAGCTTTTCAAACAATGAGGGGTATACATCACCTATAATGTCTCCTACTTGACTTTGCTTTGATACTACTTGAAGAGGTGATAGTTGTTCTGTAGATATGGGATTGCCTTGGTAGAAACCTATGCAAGACTTGGCCTTATAACTTCAAGGACACTTAATACCACGGTCAAGCTTCACAAATGTGCACTTAAACCACCTAAGCAATTTGCCACATCAGTCCCAAACTTTTATATGAAAGCAGATGATTTGCGGGTTAAGAATCTTGAAAAACTTTCTATTTATGGAAGTGAATCTCTCAATATTTTATTCAATGCACACAACATGGTAGGAACTATGCAAAGATCTTTTACATCACTTCGATTGAAGTGTTAAGCTAACTAAAGCAAGTTATTCCATGAAGTGCTTACTAAAGCAAGTTATTTCATGGACTTCATATGACCATGCACTAAGTAATGTATCTAAGAAGTTGGTGCTAAACCTAACTTTTTAGGAAGAAGGTGATACATGAACCCTATCACATGCAGTCACTTATATCTCACCATGTATGCATAAAATGGTGATAAAACGTTTTCGGCATGCTTATAATAGTCCTAGCTAAGTGATCCAATTGATGGATTGAACAATGAGTGCATACACAAGGAGAAATGACTTTAAGAAAGAGTTGCTCAAAGTACCTTAACAAGAGACAAAAATTCACAAATCAATATTAATGAAGTATAATGCGTATTTTTTAATGGAAATATGATAGAAAGGAGTTGTGCAAGAATTCTCTCCCTTCGAGGTTCTAAATAATCCACTCATTAGGAGTGTGATGATTAGCTCTGAGCTTTCCTAATTATTTCTCTCTTCTTGCAATTAGAATCAAAGTGTATATAAACACCTTTTTGATTTGATATCCATTAGGATTTCCACCTAAAAGGTGATCTTAACCTCTAGGATAATTTGAATTTGAATTCAAAAAGTTTCGTGGAGTTTGGCTCCCATTAAATCATAATATTTTCTCCATCTCTTACTTTTATCTTTGACTGAGGTAATCTCAAACTATACCTTTGAAATCTTCAATTCATATGCTGAACTAAATATTTATTTATGTCAAACAATTAGAGGGAAGTCCATTGGGCATTGATCAAGCACTTTTTTTTTTTAAATAAAGGAAGTTCGGCCTTAGCCTAATCTCCCGGACTTTAATTATAATAAAGAGAAAAAGTTACAAGTGAGTGGGACTAGTGCCCATGGGACCCCCCAAATCCCACAATGCAGGGGAGGAGTATGGCAAGCTACAGGGCATTACAAATGAAGCGGATAAAATTATCATCACCCTCATGTGGGACCCATTTGGGTTTCAACTTGTTGTTTTCGAGGAGATAAATACAGTGATGTCTAAATGGTGGGGATCTCTTGAGTCGGGAAATTCTTTTACCTAGGAGAAACAAGGATTTCTCGATCGACCATTCCTTAGGAGTTTGGCCAAATTGACAGCACAACGCTCCCTCCAAATCTTCCAGAGAGCCTCACCTCTGATGGCATTCCACAGCCTCGATGAGCAGCCGATCGCCTCACCCAACATCACTTGTTGCCAGTTGATTTGACTTGTGGAGTCTCAAATTCGGGTCACGTGATGCCAGATAACACGGGACTTGGGGCAGTCGAAAGAACAGGTGAGCTAAATCTTCGATGCACCGATGGCAACGCTTGCACCATGGCGGCACACCACAGATTTTATTAGCCCTTGCATTGGTCCAGATACCTTTATGCAAGATCTGCCACATGAGAACGAACCTTTTGACCTCAATTAGGGGGTGCCAAATAGACATGAATTTTAGCTCCCACTGAAGTTTGGTCCACGAAAGGCACCATCTCTTGTTAAGGGTGTGGTGAACATCTAAATCCTCTTTGAAGTTGGGGGATTCTGGATAGTTTCTTACCATTGCTCCATTGAGGCCCTCCAAGCAAGGAAGGTCCTGACCGCAGAGAAGGCGGGTAGGTTGAGCGGTCCCAGGCTAAACACCTGCTTTGAAGAAGAGTCCATTCCTAGAGGTAACTCTAAGTCTCGGATCCAAATCTTCGAACCTAATCCACTGGCTGGTCTCTTGTTTCCAGAGTTGTTTCCACTGTTTGAACCCCTTGTTCCATAACCACCTTGTAGTTTGGAGGTTCCAAGACTGCAACCCCCTGAATGCCACTAATTGGGAACCAAATAGAGTCATTTTGTCTTATGCCAGCCGCCCACTTCCACTCATCACTGATTCTGATGAACTGTTTGGCCTTGTTCCAATTCTTCCATAAGGAACACACGAGGCTAGAGCCTTTAGGGAAGACCGGGTGGGGGGAGAACAAAAGCGTGAGAATCCCTATGTCCTTCCAACCAAGGTGGCCATCCAAGGTAAGGTTTTCCGTGTTTCTAAAGATCAATTTAGCCCAAGAGGACTCCCTATTGCTCCAAGCCTTGATAAGCCACTTTGCCGCCAACTATCAGCCAACCCCAACAATATCCAAAATTTCCAAGCCCCCTGAGTCTTTAGGGCTAATGCAAGTTTCCCATTTGTATTTTGGGAATCCCCCTCCTGTTGGGGTCCCCAGTCCAAAGGAAGTTTATGCAGATTCTTTCCACTTTAGCCAAGTCTTTCTCCTTAGGTCTCCAACACGAGATAAGTAAATAATTGTAGACAGCATAAATGTGTTAACAACCATAGCACGCCCTGCCAGGTTGACTTGCATACCTTTCCACTAATTCAACTTCCTATCCAGACTTGGATAGCACCCAGTTCTAGCGTTGGTCCCATTGAGATGTCAAATCCCATCAGAATGCCAAGGAGACGGAAGACTTGACCGCTAGGGATAACTTGACACCCTGATCCACCAACAATTGGGGAGTATGTCCGCTGATTGCTCTAAAAGCAGTTTTTAGCATGGTTGATTTTTGAGCCTGATGCCACACAAAAGGTGTGGAGGCACCACCAAAACACCTCAATGCTGTTTTATATCGTTATGCACAAAGGCATTCATGTCATCAGCAAAAATTCTCACAATCAATTGGCCGTGATTTAGAGGTAAGGAAAGACCCTTGAGATTGCTAGCGTCCATGTGATGCTTTAATAGGCAGCTGAGTCCATTCGAGGCGATAGCGAATAGTAATGGAGCCAAAGGGCAGCCTTGCCTAATTGATCTTTTTAAACGAATGGGCTTAGAGAGCTTACCGTTGATGTTTATTCTAGTTGAAGCATTTCCAAGAAGAGTGGAAACCATCCTCGTGAACTTTTGGCTACATCCAAGGTCTTTCAATGATTGAAGAATAAAGTCCCATTCCAATCTGTCATACGCTTGTCGAAGTCCGATCTTAATGAATACCAAATCTTGAGCAGACTCCTCAGCAAAAGCAAGGCCTTCCCAAATATCGATAATTGCTTCAAGTATAGATCTACCTTTGATAAAACCTTTCTGGTCCTCGCACAGCCATGAATTTAAATGACAAGAGATTCTGTTGGCGATAACTTTTGCAGTTATCTTGTATCCTGTTTGGAGCATGGTAATCGGGCGCCAGTTTTCAATTTGTTCTTATCTCCCCGTTTGTGATTAACTTGATGACGCCATTATTCAGGCACTCAGGGAGTGCACCGAAGGAGAGAGCCTCTTGCCACATGAGGCGCAGTGGGGTGGCAACCTGATGTTTGAAGGACTTGAAAAAACTCATTGGTAAGGCCATCCGGACCCGGACTTTTCCCATTGGGAAGGGCATCAATAACCTCGATAATTTCATTCTCGGAGATGTTGGCATCCAGTAGAGCTATCAAGTTCTGTGGGATTCTGGTTTGAGCAACCCTTGAGATGGTTGCCATGGAGTCGCGCCTGTGGGGGAAAGAGGAGACGAGACCCCGAGAAGATTGGTAAAGTGTTCGACGATGATAAATCTATTCTCCACTTCCGTGCAACATTCAGTTCCATTGTTATCGACCAATAGGGGGATGGATTCCTAGCTTGTTTCCTTTGAGGATGTTACACATTTCTTTCGTTGGTTTGTCGGCCTTCCCTGCCCACCAATCTTTGAAGAAAATTTGAAGATTTTTCCTTTGAACCTCCTCCTCTAATCTTAGTCTTCCCCTGATTTTCAAAAGACCTTGTTGGCAATGTAACTTACCTTTGTTCACCTCTTCTTCAGCCGTGAGAGCCTCCGGTACACTGTTTCTCTTCTTTTTTTTTCGGATTTCTCTTATAGCCTTTTGAGTCTGATTAGAATTTTTCGAGTCCTTTCTACTGTGCTTCTCCAACACTTAGCTGGTTCATTACAGTAAGCAAAGGCTTCCGTCCAAACCTCAGAAATTTCTTGGTGGACAGAGGGGAGGGAAAACGATGTCTGACAAGCATGAAACCAAGGAGCTTTCTGGAACATGGGAATCGGTTTGAAAGACAGAGTAATCGGATAGTGGTCTGAGATAGTTAGGTCCATGTGTTGGGAAATCGACGGAATACCCCACTGAAGGATGGTGCTCTGATCGATGTAGCATCTATCAAGTCTTGCTTTCCTCAAAGAGTCCCCCGATTGGAGATTTGACCAGGAGAACCCCTTCATGTCTTTCACCTCGACCAGGTCGAGATGGAGCTTGATTTTGTCCCATATCTCTTTCTCCTGACAGTCAATAATTTTTCCTTTATTATTCCATCGGTCCTCAGGAAACTCAACCATGTTGAAGTCCCCACAAATCAGAACATTGTGTGAAAGGGAGTCGAGGGAAGCCCAAGTATCCATTCTATCTGCTTCACCATTAGGGGCATAATTGAGACCACAGTGAACTGGAAAGGGAACCCGAAAGAGGCAGCAATCCAACGATGATTCCGACCTTCAAAAGTCGAGGTCCACATTGCTAGACAAGGAGTGACTAATGCCGATAGAAGCACCCCCCGTCCCTCTAGGGTGAGAAGTGGAGAACCAAAGGTGGTTCGGAGAAATGCATTTAAGCCGTTTCTGTAGATCCTCTCCATCGATTTTGATCTCTTGTAAGCAAATAAAGTCAGGGGTGAAGCACTTGTTTTTGAACCACTGGCCAAGAATCGAAGCTCTTGACGGGTCAGACAGACCCCTGATGTTTAGAGATGTGAATTTCATTAATGATGGTTGCCCTCTTTGAGGGGAGGGACCCGATCTTTTTTCTTCTTGTGGTCTTCTTTTTTCCTCCCTACTTCTTGACTTAGGATCCTACTCTTGAGGGGGCTCTTCCAAGGCATGCCAGAAAGTTGTTTTCCTTTAAGCTTTGACTTTTGTTGCGGTAATCTTGGAAAGCATACCGGGAGGGTAGGACCAAGAGAGGAGCTTTCGCTGTCTGGGTTGTCTTCATTGCTGGTAGTGAAGCCTTCCTCTTTACTCGTGGTATAACCTTCTTGGTTGTCTTCTTTGCTGGTAGAGCATCCAAGGGTATTATCAGTGGGGTCTTCTTCAAAGAGGTTCTCCCCTGGGAAGTCGACCTCATTAATCTCTTTTTTCTAGGTTACAGTAAATGTTATTCAAGGGGGCAACTGTCGTAGTATTCCTTGCTGTTGATCTTCGAGGGCTAACTTTCCTCCTGCGTCTCACTTCAGTGAATCCCTCTGAATCCGTCTCAGCAACGCGAGTTCCTTCTTCTTCCTCCATTGGAGGGGGATGACCCCGAGTGTCATCTTGGGGAGAGGGTCTAGGGTCCCATCTGGTTTCAGCTTGTTTTTATTGGTACTTTTCTTCAGGGGGCAGTCTTTGATCCTATGACCTTGATGCCCGCACCGGAAGCACGCGTTTGGCAAATTCTTGTAAGTAACTTCTTGTGTCCAGGTCTTACCATCTCCACAGTTTATGGAGATCTTCGAGGGAAGGACCTGGTTCAGGTCTGTTTCAACGCAGATCTGCGGATGCCATCTTGCATTGAAAGAATGTTGAGCACCATCGTAGATTAACCCCCAACATCCTGTCTTGCGGCCATTGGGCGACCGATCGGTGAGACGATTTCACGAAGAAATCCATACATGAAGAAAGGCAGATTGGGAAGCTCCACCCAAAGCGGGTAACGAAGAGGCTTTGATCTGTTTGGGACAAAGTGTGGGGTCCACTTAAAAAGGCAAAGGGTGGACCGGCCCACTTGCCAGGAGCCAGCTTGCAGGGCTTGGAAAGCCATCTCTTTGTTCTCAAAGACTAGAAGCAGGTGATTCGCCGGCAGGAATTGACATTTGGACACAATTAGGCCACGCAGGAACCACTCCTTGCGAAGCCAAGTTCTCACACTTTCAAGAGGGGGCCTGGGGCCAAAACATTTGACCGATCAGGCAAGTTTTCATCAGTTCTTCTTGCTTTGCGGCCACAGACACCTTGCATAAAGAGACCTCTGGGGGCACGACGTCCACTGGGACGGACTCCATCTCAAGTGGGGACACGGACTGAGGGGGAGCCACATTGTTCAAGATTAACGAGGGAATAGAAGTCGACATTTGAGAGAGAGGATGCGAGAAAACAAGAGTTGCAATCCTCGGTCCCACGCTATTCGCAAAATGAGAAACCCTCTTCTAAGTAAAATTCTCTGATTTCCTTCATCTCCAAATCTTTTGTTTTTTTAATATATATTTTTTATTACTTTTTAAAGCTGAAGTCTCTCTTCCTTTTAGAAATAAAACTGATGCGTGAACCTTTTAAACCTTTGAGCCACGATTTAAAGTAAAGTTATTTGCTTCACCAAACAATCTGCCACCGCACGGTGGGGAGAGTATGAAGGCGCACTGTCGCGAAAAAGGGCCCCACGGCGAAAGACCAGGGTCCAGAACTCTGTGGTGAACCACAGCCACGTGAAACCAGAGATAACCGATTAGTAGACCATCAAACGGGCCCTCAAATCAAGGCGGACTATCGCCGCCAGAAGAGGACAAACGCACGGTAGATGAGTATCGCAACAGAGTGGGGGGTAACCGAGGCACTGAGGGTATCGCGACAGACGGGGGGGTATCGCGACAGACGAGGGGGGGCGTATCGCGACCGGAAGGTGTATCGCGACAGACCACGGGGGGGGGGTATCGCGACAGACGAGGGGGGGCGTATCGCGACAGGAAGGTGTATCGCGACAGCCGGGAGGGGTATCGAGACAGACGGGAGGTGTTCTCCTCCGTCGCCTATCTGTGCATGCTGTCTACAGACGGTATGGCACTCTGAAACCCTATAGAGCACCACTTCGCAGTGAGGGAGAGATGATGTGGTTACTAGTAAAAAGCTGATGTCCAGCCAGTGGTTGCAACAAAGACTTCCAATTAAAGGCGGAAATGAGCACGAAATGATAGATGCAGATCCAGATTAAGAAACTATTCTGATGGTAGACTTTTGCATGAACAAAAGATCATGTATAGAAATCTGCCCAATAACTTAATTGCTATAAACAAGGTCAGCTTATCAAACATTGTGCCTTGCTAAAAGTCTTTGATGAAGTTATAGGTGCTCAAGGTGGTACTACGTACAAGGTAACTGATGTATATAATACGGGGGTAACACGTTTTGGCATATTGATGTGGTTATTTATTTAGATGCATAGTCTTTATTCATAACAAAATGTTGTGTGTCTGCGGAGATAAAAATGATCAAGCCACACTGTAGATCCCAGACTGCAAAGTTTAGAGTTTCTTGTTTATTTTGAGAGCAGCGCATATTTGAATTTAAGGAAATTAAGAAAACTGTATGGATTCATAGGGCAGGCCAGGGGTACTCAATGTCGAAAGCTTATAACTTTGGTGGTTTATTGGCAATCACATTAAATGTCAATTTCACTGAATTTTTCACGCGTCTGTAATATCTGATAGGAAGTGATTACAAGTTCTATGCGTTAATCTGAATTAAATCAGCCTTTATTTACATTCTGATGCGTCTATAGTATCTGCTGCGATCCCGGCTGTGCGGAAATTTAGGCAGCTTATATGTGTCTTTCCTAACCTCAGACTACGAAATCACTCTTCTGAATAGGAGATCCATCACTTTCCCGGGTATTTGGCCATTCCATGCACAACCTTCAGTTTCGACTTTTGATCCAACCCCAATTGACCTGAAGATAGAAAGTCATCTAGCTCAAGCATGAGAAAAAAATTGTCAACCCGCACGTATAATCGTTTCCTCAAAAGCTTCTAAAGGGTCTCAAAGCTTAAGATTTGGCAGTGAGTGATTTCCATGTGAATAGAAACGTGATTATCGTCTTTTTGAAAATTCCAAGACGAAGGTCCAATGAGAAATCAAAGCTTAAGATTTGGAAATTGGCAGTGACTATTGACGTGATTATCGTCTTTGTGAGGATTCAAGGACGATGGTTCAGTGAGAAACTAAGAGGCTGAAGAAAGAATATCGATCTCACATCGCTGCCATTCACGGAAGTCAAAAGAAAGAATTATATATCACCTATCATATAACAGAGGTATTCCATTTAAGAAGACTCATGTGTATATTACAGACGTAACACGTATTAGGAGATTGAAGTCAACATTTATTACGTCTGCTGTCTTATTCAGAGTAGATGTTGTGTTTCTGAGAAAATTTAACACGATCAGGCACGACGGTAGATTCAGCATGCAAAGCTTAGAATTTTCAGGATTTCTCGCCAATCAAACTGATTTTCCATTTCAGTTAAGTTCTGATACCTAATGGGAAGTATGACCTTTTCTCCATGGATTTATTCTTTTGTTTTGATATGACCCTTCCATAGTATCTTTCACACTCCGATTTTGTGGAAATTCAGTGCTGATTCAGGTATTACGGTGATAGACGAAGTCGAAGAAGAAGGATAGGCTGAAGTTAAGAGTTGCGAGGAAGAATACCATGATGACTCAAGAATACGATGTGTTCATCTGCCATAGGGGCGAAACAAAGCGTAACTTTGTGAGTGTTTTAGACGGCATGTTAAGGTCCAAGGGCATTACGTGCTTTGTCGATTACCGAATGGCTACGGGGAAAAAAGTACAATCTGAGATCAATGCTGCACGTAAGTGTATTCTTCTATCACCAAGTCTCTTGAAACCTTGTCACAATGCATGTTCATTATGTTATCTTACCATCAGAAAGTCATATTACGCTTTGCCTTTTCTTTCCAATTGGGAATTGCATGTAATGTAGTGAACTCATTACAGGTTGCAATGGGAAAAATCAGAGGAAATACTGGGGGAAGTCGAAGAGTTTCTCATTTCACATCGTATCATTCCTGATCAAGGCACAAAGATGCCGATCTCGAGGGAATGCGTAAATTATGATGTGTTCATTTGCCATTGCCACCTAGATACACAGCGCAATATTGTAAGCGTCCTTCGTGGCATGCTCCTGTGGAAGAGCATCACTCCCTTTGCAGTTGGCTACGGGAAGGTCGATGCGGGAAGTGCACTAAATTCGGACATCGTCCAGGCGATTGAAAATTCCAGAGTGCACGTTATTCTCCTGAGCCCAAACTTTGCATGTTCCAGACGGTGTCTGGAAGAGGTTGTCAACATCATGAAGATACAAGGCTCTCCTGGCACGTCCGATGCGCCCCGCAAGCCCACTGTTCTACCTATTTTTTACGACACGGAACCCTCTACAGTTCGACACCAGAAAACAGACACAGCTTACGACTTAAACCAAGTGCAAGGAAGCAGTACTGTTGAGGAACGGAAACGTTGGGTAGAGCCCTTCACGACCTCTCTCTTTTGCATGGGCGCGAATACAAGCCTGGCTCAATGTTGGTCAAATTCCTGCTTTAATGCTACTACAAAAGTTTTTCTTTTTCAACGAGGGTTATTTCTTCTTTAGGATGAAAAAGTATATCTTTCTTTACACTCGTTGCAGGTTCCAATGGAAGGAACTATACGCCATTGTTAAAATAGTGGAAGCATCTGCGAAGAATATTCCTCCATGGAACTATGGGTCAAAATGCGAAACCTTGTATGTGAAGAAAATAGATGAAGTTTCCAAGGAGTTGGAACTACAGGAGGAGTCTGAGGATGTTTTCATCGTTGGTGTTTATGGCCGGGAAAGAACTGAATTCTCTAATCTGGTAATACAAAGATTAGGTTGGAATTTTCGTGGAGTTTCCAAGTTAAATAATGTAATGGAGAAAGTCTGCCAGCCTGAAGGGATCTCGAATATTGTTCGGCAAATGCTCTCAGATCTCATCCAGCCGAGCTTATCGAATGATGTAAGAAGATGTCAGCTGCTTTTGGAAAATGACAGTTTTTTGGTAGTCCTTGATGACTTAGGAAACGATATTGACAAGATAAAGGCGCTGCTTGAAGAATTGAAGAGCATACTTAGAAACAGGAGTCTTCTGGTTGTTGCAAGTCAATTCCAGCACACTCTACAGGAGCTGAATGTGCATAAATTTATAGATTTGTCGAGCCTTGAGAATAAACGGGATTTCCTTAATATATGTTACACTGAAAGAGACGGCATAGATGACGCTTTCTTGAGTCACTTGAGCGAAACATTTGATATGCTTGGATTGGATGTGCGTTTACTGAACGAAGACAAACTAATGAGTGACAGTACATGTCTTCGACATGCAAAGGTCACACTTTGCATTGCTTCAAAGAGTTTCAGACTTGGTGAGTTTAAGCGCATGTGTACAAATGCAGCCATTCCTCCCAAGGTAATATATGTATCATACGGGTCAAATCCCACCCATGAGAGCATGCCGAAGCCCTTCTTCAAAATGGAAGTCGATTTCGAAAAAGCTGAGTAAGTATATTTTCTATAAAATTGTTCCTCTTTTTTGAAAACATGTACCTGTTATTTACGATGAGATTTTTTTCTGATGGCGATCATGTGTTTTTCCCATTGATTTTGAGAAACAACGAAACTTGCAGGCTTAACAAAAATCAATTTAAATCGATTGTGAATGAAGTTGTGCAGACCCTGAATGAAAGAGGTGAAGAGATCGTGGGGGCCATAGATTTCCCCGTTGGCCTCGCACAACGTTCTTCTGACATTGAGTGTTCTATACTGGATTGTGTGTCAGGCAGCGAGAATTCAGTACAATGTTTTGGGCTAGTTGGAATGGGAGGTATTGGCAAGACTACACTTGCGAGGTCAATTTTTAATAAAATCCGCAGTCAATTTGAGAGGTCATTTTTTAGTTTGAACACAAGAGCAGAGGTGCAGGCTAAGGGCACTTTGGGCTTGGTTGATGTGCAGAAAAAAATTATTACCAAATTGTTGAATATTAGAAGTGATGATGTGAAAATCGATAATGAAGAGCATGGGAAAATGGTTTTATCATCTAAGGTAAAGCACATCAATGCACTAATCGTCTTGGATGATGTGGATGATGCTCGACATCTAGAAGCGTTCTGTGAGCCACTTCAGTCGTCCTTAGGTCCAAAAAGTGTCATCATAATCACCACTCGTGATCAGAAGATTGTAGATTCGGCAAAATCAACGATGATCTTTGACATCGAAAGACTGGATGAAGAGATGTCAAAGTGGTTGTTTTATTGGCATGCCTTTATGAAACCAAAGCCACCTGCAGACCTCGAGATAGTCTCACATAGTGTCATTAAAGCGTGTCAAGGGCTTCCATTGTCGCTGAAAATTATAGGTTCCCATCTGTATGGTAACTCTGACAGAGAATATTGGCAAGAAAGCTTCAATCTCCTTCAGAAAGGAAAGAAAGGTATCTTCGATGTGCTGAGAATCAGTTTTGACGGGCTTGATAGAGATGAGAAAGAGGCTTTTCTAGACATATGTTGCTTTTTAATAAATGAGGACATCGAGATGACCTGTATGATTCTGAAAGCTTGCTATGGTGTGGGTACGACACACCTAAATACGTTGAAGAATAAATGTCTAATCACTACTTATGTTGATAAGTATGCTGGAAGAAGATCACGAATAGGAATGCACGATCAACTTCGTGATATGGGGAGACACATCATTCGAGAGGAGCAAAGAGACCGCGCATGGGATGAAGAGACTGCCAACGAAATCCTTCAGGTAAGGCGATATATGTGCTATCTCTGAAAGAGTGTGTGCAATATGTGCAAAGTGGGTGATTTGTGGCGAACCATAACTTTGATGGAACGGGTGTGAAAAAAGGATGAGAATGCCCGTCGTCATTGCGTGGCCTTTCGGTATGGAGTCACATTCCTCTTCCTGAAGACTCTTCCGATTGGAGATCCCTTCCTCAGTTAAGGATTCTTGTGATGAAACACGACCGGCGTAAGATGAGACACATTGACGCGTAAGTGCATGAACTTATTTTGGTGTTGTAGCTTAGTCTTCCTCCTCACTTGCATTGTCAAATGGTTTTACTTTTGTGGATCAGAGAACGGAAGAGGCATTATCCGCAAAATATTTTCGCAATGTGCGATGTCGCGGATTAAGGTGAAACCATAAATGTCGTAGATTTTGAGATGTTGTAGGGCGAAGTCAAGTCGCCTCCAGAGAGTTCATTCATTCATGTTTTGCATAATTAGGTGGTTACGATGGGAGGGAGCGCCATTCGAAGAGCTACCTCAGGGACTCTGCTCCACAAATATTCGAGTTCTGGAGTTACGCAGGAGCGAGATAAGGGGAGTCCCTGTAAGACAAACAATTTGGAAATGCAGACGCCGCATCCCTCTTGCTCCACTGCAGACGGCCTCGCTACCAAATTTGGAACACTTGGATCTGTCGTCGTGGAACGAATTGAAGCGATTGGACATGACGAGTAAGCAACTGAAACTTTTCGTTCTATAAGAAATTAAATTAAGCTCCTCAATCTTCCTCCTCTATGATAACTTTTGTGCTAGGAAAAGCCAACTTGTTTCTGAGACTTTGAGACTTTGTGTGACTTTGTTTTCTGAGACTTTGTGTGACCTTTCTTATAACATTCGAGTTTTCGCGGGTGCGAATGCATAAAAACTTCTCGCAAAGGAGGTGATGAGTAACTAACTCAAGACATGGCTTTCTAACGAAGAACTCAAGTTCAGAAGTTAAAGATGTCAACAATGACCTCCGTTCTTCTCATCTCTCAAGAACTTTGGAGAAAGGGTAACTCCTTTTCTCTCCTCCATTTTCCTTCAATGTTGCATTCAAATACCCATTCTCAGACTTCATTTTGGAGAGCTACCGTTCATTTTGTCATGGGTACATAAAGCATTTCGGCTCACTTGCGCTCAACTATTTGTGACTTTTCAAGACACCCTAAACATGACGGTCTTTTCTCTAGTGACGGTCCTCAATTACATCGCATAAAGATGACTTAATCATAATCTGTATATCCTATGAACTAGAATGGACGATGAGCTTGTTCTGCATAATCATCTCACGCCATACGAATTGAATCCTCCGTTTCAAAGGCTTTTAAATCTTACAATTAGTTAACATAATAAGTTTTGGGGAGTTCATCCCCAAATTGAATACAGATATCCCTATTCAATTTGGGGAATTCATCCCCAAATTGAATAGAGATATCCTAGCTTACATGATCAGCACAAGTTGTTGCTAAGTCTTGGGCTTTCTTCCCAAATTTAATCTTGAACTTCATATCTTCTAGAAAATCTAAAGCTAGCTGAATACTTTCATGCAAAAATCTGACCATAAAAGAGGCTCTCAGATACATCAACATAACCGGTAATCTTATTATCAACTTAGCCCAAATTTGGAAGATAAATATCTTGCACTAGGTTCTTAAAATGAGAAATCTACTTGGTGCTTTGCACTATTGTCTACGACTAAAAAGAGAACAAGCTTGTGCTTTTGGACACATCAAGTAGACCTACAATCTACACATATGCTTTGAACCAATGCAACTAGATGTTTTATCACATAGACCATCACTCCAAGATAAGCTATTGTCTTTAAGTCTATCTACGTATGTGTAGATATACAAGTACACAGAAAATACATTTTCTCACAATTCCCAAAGAGGAAGAACGTGAAAGCTTGCACACTTTAAGAGACTATATAAGAAATCTAAAAATGTTTGGATTAATGAGATTAAAATATCTCCTTTACGAGTACATCCACTTAGGTAGAAGACTTCTTGGCTACACACCAAGATAGAGGACTCTCAAGTTGTTAAGAAAGCAAGCATGAAGTCGAACACTATCTAGCATTTAAGAAAGTAAGTAATAATGAAGTAAAATGCATGATGAAATGCATATGACTTTCTTTGATGCCTAAATAGAAAGATTTATTCCTTGCTATAAATGAACACAACCACCAATCGTTCAAGGTTCACTTCTAGTGAGAGAGAGAGTAGATCTAGAGGTAGATAGATAGATAGATAGATAGATAGATAGATAGATAGATAGATAGATAGATAGATAGATAGATAGAAAGACAGAGATAGATAGATAGATAGATAGATAGATAGATAGATAGATAGATAGATGAATAGATGGATAGGTAGATAGGTAGATTGATAGATAGATGGATAGGTAGATAGGTAGATAGAACAGCGAGTCGTAACAAACGAGAACTATGTCGTAAAAAGAGAACACTTACGTCAAAAATTACATGTTTTCACCTCATTTTTGGAATTCCTTTACACCAGTATACATATATTACAAAAATGAGGTGAAAACAAGTAATTTTTGACGTTTTTTGTCATTTTCTCAAAAAAAAATGAGCTCAAAATGTAGTCAAAATTTCACTATATTAGGCATTGACGTGTCCCAAATGTATATGATAAGACATTGACATGTCCAAAATCTATATGCTAAGACATTGACATGTCTAAAATATATAAGAATGTAGAAGTCAATAGTTTTACACAAAAATAACATTTTAGACATATCTTTAATGGGTGGATATCTGATTGTTATTCAAAATTGCTACAAAACATGGTTTCATTAACCAACTACTTTGAGGCATTTACATAAGCACTAAAAATGTCTGAGAGCTTCAATGCAACTCACAACTTTGTCGATCTATGTCTACACCCTCATCATCTGATGCACTTGATTCAGTCTCATACTGTTGAGAGCTCTCTTCTTCTTCTTCTATATCCACAAGAGCTCTATCTTCATCCACGTACATACCAAATTCTGCAGGAGTCATGCACAACTCTTCTTGTTTTCCTATGATTTCCTGTACCACATACATCTGGAAGCTTTTGTTTTATCATGTTGATGGTTGCTTTCCTCAAGTGACCAGTTTTTGTCAAGGAAAAATCATAAACAAGAATATCTACATCATCCATTTTAAGAGTGGATGTGCTTCGAATATTCTTTTTCCTTTTTGAACCTGTTCGTTTAGCATCACACACCATTTCTAAGTTATATTTACCTGTGAATGCATTACTACTTTTAGTGTAATACCAATGCACCACCAAAGCCTCTATTCTTCTCTGATCAATATCTTTAGTTATCTCTAAACCTTTGCAATCCAAAAGGTCTGGTAGCCTCATCACCATAGCAAGTACTGCAATAAGCGTTCCAACATTTATCTCTATTAAAGTTCCTTGCCATCTTGCTTCTGCCGTTTTGTCATCCTTGGGCCTACATAAATATTTCTTTCTGGTGGATGTATAAAACTTTGAAGTGCATCTGCATTACATGCTTGGGCCACATTCACGGATCTTTGTGTACAAAAATCCCATGTGAATGGAACATCAACTGGCCAGTGACCTGCAATTGTATACTGTATAATCTCTTCTTGATGATTGAAAAAGTCCTCCCACCAAGATACATCTTGATCTCCAGCATATTTTTTTGCACGCTCAATATGTCTCTTCTTTTCAATGAGTGCATGCATCCAGCTTTTACTTTGATCAACCACACTTCCACATCTTTCTGTATTGTTTTTATCTTCATATGGTGATTGTTCTGCACCATACACTGTTACAGTAGACAAATTAGGCACCTGCAATAAGAATCTGCATCCCTCTGTAGGCTCCCACCCAAGAGAAGATGAATACTGCTTTGCAAATAAAAGGGTTATTTCATCAACCCTCCTCATCAAGAATACATGGTTGAAACTAATATTGTGCAATGGAGCCAAAACCTTAGCACTGTTATCAAGGCCCATTGAGCAAAAGTGCTTAAAGTCATAAATCTCTGTGAGGTGTTGAACTTCTGGTTTTGGAGTATATGCTTCTGAAATCAGCTCAGATAAAATCGGAAGAGTAAAAGCATTGTTACGTGCCAACTTCTTAGAGAAAGTACTGAACATTTGATCAATGTGATCATGAGTGTGGCCAACCAGAAGAAAATTTACCTTAACCTTCTGAAATACCTGTTTCTCAACAAGCATGCTTAAATATCCAAAGACTGTAGAATTTTTATTCTCTCTTGGAGTATTATCTAGTTGCAAATATAGAGTTGGTGGCAAAAGACCCTTCCATGATTGCAAAACACGATGAATGACAGTAACTGTAAGGTTTGGATCATTATGCACATTCGGATATGTGAAGAAAACCTTGGACATTACAGTTCCATTGTATACCAAAGCGCCAACCAAATGCATTTGCACAAGGACTTCATCTCCAATGTCCTTAGGGATGCGATAAAAATGTGGCAAACAAGTTTTTTTTTGATCCATACCATCGATCAACAAACACATATAACGCTCCGGATTTCTGAGTGCCTTACTTCGATGATGAATTGCTTTCTTTCTCTCTAATGCTTGACTGTCACGATGGTTGTTAAGAAGGTTTTTAAAATTATGCTTTTCCTGTGGTGTTGTAGCCCTTTTGCCATGTTTTTCAAAGTGGCACAAACTGAACATTCACCCATTCTAACTTTACGAGGAATAGAAACATTGTTAAACTCTCCTTCCATAATCGAGTAAAGTGACGATACAACACATACTTCTCATTTCTATTTTCCATGTCTCTCTATATATTTGAAATACCTCTCGACGAGTAAAGTTATCTGACAAGTGCAACCTTCCAGTTGTAGGCATAACTTCACAATGCAAGCTAAAATAGTTCATCATCCAATTCATTGCATGACGTCCAACAGATCCTTGGTCCCACCATGGAACGTATCCAAAATGAGATCCCCATTCAAAAACCCTTGTTGAACCCTATGTATTCTAAAATTTCCTACACCCATTGCAATTTTAAATGCAGCCCTACAGCATGGCATCCCTTGAGTAAAGAAATATTCAAAACCAACACGCGTTACTGACATGTTATCCTCAATCATTTGCATGCAAGAAACAAGGTATATATCTTGCCTTTCACTATCTAAATGGAGGAATTTTTCTCTTAGTGCTTTAGTTTCTTCATCCCTAAATTATACAAGCATTTCAAACCACAACAATGCTTCACAATATCCAATGCAATCTGTCTATCTGAAGTAAGAAATTTAAATCTTTTTCGACTTACTTCACGAGACCTTCTTTTAAATCGTAGATTGAGCTTGCTTTGCTTTTTCGTTGCTCCACATGCACTTGAGTCAGAAGGGAGATCAATGGTTGGATCAGATGGGAGATCAAGAGGTGCATTTGTATGAGCAGCATTGCACTGTGAATTGGATAACTTAAATGACTCAACAGAAAACATGGAATCATCAGCACGTTCTAAATCATAGGGATCATCACTTCTCTGGAAAGGCTCAACTGAGAACAATGAATCAATATGAGCAGAGGAAGCTGATGCCCAAGCATCAACTGAAAAGATTGAGCTCATCTTCACTGAGTTCACAGAAGACTGAAGATGAATGACCTTTTAAATAAGTAGAAATCCGAGATCAAGTGAAGATATCACATCAAATGTCACATCAAGAAGATATGAAATCAAAAGCTTATTAAAGTACATTAAATAACATAAAACATCAAATTACATCAAATCACTTAATTACTCAAATATACTAATAAGGGAACCAAAGATTTGATTCACTTTTGATTCAAATGAGAAACACAGTTGATTCTAACTTCATATGAGTCATTCAGTCTAAGCATTGTGAATGAATCAAAATATATCAAAGTTGTGTTCCAATAGGAATATATAATAAAATTGTTTGGATGAAATTTTACAAGAAGAAATTTTACAACTGGAATATATCCAAGTTGAGTTCCAACTGGAATATGCTATGCCATTGAACACTATACAAGAAGAAATTTTACATTTGGTTAAGATTTCAAGGATTAGGTTTTATTGTGGTCTTGGCTAGATATCAAAGAGGTAGATGAAAGTATATTGAAAAAGAATTATGTGTAAAAGAGGCACACAGAAAGTATATTCATACATTGATTTTCCATTTCAACAATGTGTTACAAGATAAATGTGAATATGAACTAAAGTGTGGAGGATAACACTATAAAGATGTCATTAATCTCACAACTTAGACCTAATTTTCTCCCAAGCAACAGACTCTAAGAAAAAACATCTATGAGATTAGAAATCCTCATGTACATACCATACTGTTGCCATTGAAGTTTAATTTCCATGCAAATGTATATAAATAGTTGCAAGGTTCTGTACTAGAATGTTTATTCATAGTGATTTTCCATTTCAACAGTGAGTTACAAGATAAATGTGAATATGAACTAAAGTGTGGAGGGTAATACTATGAAGATGTCATTAGTCTCCCACATTTAACACAACTTTGACTTGATTTTCTCCCAAGAAAGAGATTCTTAGAAACAAATCTCTACATGAGTATATAAATAGTTGTAAGGGTCTATGAATATTTCATTAAAGTGGCTCTGAAACAGCCTATTTGTGTGGGTGCTATTCCCTGGTTAGATAAGTTGACAGATTTAGTTAGCAAGTGGACTCATTCAGTTAGATCCAGTTAGTTTCTGGTTCAAGTTACCCAATTGCCTATAAATACCAGAGGAGGAGATCATTCGCATTTTCAAAATCCACGAGCAAGAGAGAGCAGCAGAGCACAGACAGCCATGGAGCACAGAGGTCAGCATACCAACAAGCCAAGCCTGATGGAGAAGAAGAATGTTGGCAAAAGTACCAAGAGGTAGCAAAATCATAACTAAAAAAAGATTCCAAAAAGATTCCCTCTGTATGTCTGTGTAAATTTCTCATTTCTAGGTCTTTATTTTTCTTGCCTCTAGAAATATGGATCCAAAGCATGTACAGTCGATGCCTGGCATCGACTTTAAGGTGTAAGTCGATGCCAGGCATCGACTTAGGATTGCAAGTCGATGCCAGGCATCGACTTGCAGGAGCAAGTCGATGCCAGGCATCGACTTGTGGGTGCAAGTCGATGCCTGGCATTGACTTGCAGCCCCAAGTCGATGCCTGGCATCGACTTATTGCACCATTATCCTCTGAGAAGGCCAGCAACCCACTAGGAATATCCTCAGGTGGACAGAGTAGCATTAAAATTCCTGTGGAGGATCCAAATATGAAGGAAAGGTCGAGGGAGACAGAGGTCATGAAGACAGATCGTCCACTTCGGGACATGACAAATCTCGAATGGTGCCTTCAGTACGTGGAAGAGAAGAATGCAGTCCTCCTTGTGTTCGCAGGGGCCTATGGCAGAGGAAAGATCACGACAACACAAGGTTTTCAGTATGGCCTTGTTTACAAATTGGATTATGAAGATGAAGATTCTGACAACCTGCTTTCTTGGTGGAGACATCCAAGGGATTAAGAAATGTCATATGCAAGATGGAATTCTTGTGCCCAGAGTGCTGTGTTCCAGATGAGCTAGCTCAGATATGCAGAGACTCAATGAATTTCATCAAGGACCTGATGCCATGGATACAGGGCAATATCATGCCAACACAGCACAAGAAGACGACCCCTGTAAAGGCAAGGGGTAAGCAGAGTGTGCAGAAAAAGCCCCAAAAGAAGATAATTGCAGAAGAGGACTTTTCTGACTCAAGCTCTAGCTCTGGGGACATTATTGTTGCACCTGGTGGAGAGCTTGCATCTGGTGTGCTTGGCACTGAGCAGAATAAGATGAGGGAGGACATAGCTAGAAGAAAAATTGTGAAGAAGGGGCAGTTGTTCCACCTGCCTATTAATATTATCCACAGGCCACCAGTGGATCCAGTCACAGGGAGGAGGCCCCTTGAGATCAGGGAGCCACATAATTTGCATGTCCAAAATCTTAAGAAGAAAATGAAAATTAATCCTCATGCTACTGTTGTGCCATTCCTTGTAATGGTGGATCCGCATGAGTGCAGCTGTGTGGAGGATTTCAATGAGAATTTGTTTGAGGAGTACACTTATTATGTGATTGGAGGTTCACACTCTGCAGAGGCTCGTAGACAGTTAGTGAAGGAGCACCCTACTACATTTTTCTTTAGGTATGCAGAGTGTAAGATATATGCTGGTCTTACAAACTGAGGAAGCCAAGCTTCTTGCTTGGGATCACACAATGATAATGACTACAGGCAGAAAATGTCCTCCATAGAGAGAATCGGTTCTTCCACCATGAATACGAAGATTGTCTTGTGAAGGAAGCTGGGAGAATACATCCCAATCTACGAAAGCAATGCCTT